>PVKP010001357.1:0-149255 GCA_004027715.1 Plecturocebus donacophilus | reverse complement strand
AGCCCAGCAATGTCTTTCTCAAGAAGGACCTTGGAGCCATCTTTCTGAAAAGCCATCATCTTTCAGTCTCTGTGGGTGAATAGGTACCCGATTTCAGTAAGCTACAATTAGCAAACATAGGTGGCCTAATCACATTAATCAAACTCACCACTAAATTTTCTACTAGTTTATCCCAATGCTCAATAACTCTCCTGTTTTTCTTCTGAGTTGAATCTCTTCCCTTTTTTGCAATAATCTTGACCCCTCATTGAAATAGTCTTGAATAAATTATTCCTCACCTGTTTAATTCATCCAGTAAAATTTTTCTTTGACTGAATTTGGTGCAATGTAGTTTTCTGTTCTTATGTTTGATTTACAAAGTATTTAATCAATATGAGACATCATGTTATTTATTAATTCTAAAAAATGATTAGCAATATTTTCTTAGCTATTGCTTTTCCCTACTCTTTTATTATTTAATTTTTTGTTCTGACATTGTGTTGTCCTTCACAATCCAGCTTCCAGGTAGCTTCGTTTATCTTTCAAACCATCATATCATTAACTCAAGATCTTTATTAGGCCTTAAATACATGTTATTTGAAATGAATTCACATTCCAATGTGGATTATATTTCTTCCTTCTTCCATCCTTCTCTCCATCCTTTCCTTTCTTTTGTCCTTCATTCTTTCCTTCCTTCCTTCCTTTCCTTCCTTATTTTCTTATTTTGTCTTTTATTTCTTTTGTTAGTATGTGTTTGTGTGTGTGTGAGGTTTATTTTCTTTTTCACATCCAAGCATAAATCTAGGCGATCATATGGCTACATTCCTCTTTGCAAAGGGGTGCAATAAACTCATGATCCCTTTATCCTTAGAAAGTTTGGAAGCATTATTTTTTCAGTCCCAACTGAAGATCAGGAAGTCTGACTTCAGTTGATAATACAGGATCAGGGCTTTGTCTCTTTGGGTTCATTTTTATTCCCCTTTATCCATGTCTTGCTTTAGAAACTGTAATCTAGCACATACAAATATTCATTTTTCTATAATCTCTACAACTATGTGTTTCTATTCCATTTGTGGAGCACAGAAATACTTGTATTGTTTCAGAGCTCACCAGTATGTGTTTAGTTGTTCTTTTCTATCTTTCTGTTTATCTAACAGTGTTGTTTGTTTGGAGGGAGAGGTGCAACCAAATGTGAATTATTTGTGCCATAATGACAAGAAGTTCGTGAATTTAGTTTATATATTTATACATCTATGCTGGCTGAAGATTTGCATGTTAATATTCTCAATGACTATATACTTTACACGTACTGCCAATTACCTTCATGGTAACTTAATTTGAATGCTACACGGGCACCTTCAAGTTAGAAACATACAAATCAGAACTCTTACCAATGGTCTCTATTGCAATAAATAAATAGCACCACCTTCTTGCAAACTCAAGAAAATAAACTATCCTAGACTTATTTGCTTCACATTAACTGCATCAAAGACCTAGATCTAATCTTTCTTTATCTCCTTTGCTATTTTGTGAAACTAGTCACTACCCACTTACATTTATTCTTACCACCATATTTGTTCCCTTTACATCATTTATCACACTCTGAAGTTGGTTTGTTAATATATTTTTATTAACATAATTTACCTATTGAACATTGCTTGCCTTCTTGTTCACAAAGCTTTGCCTAGTTCTTTACAAGAACTCAGCAAATCTTGGGTAAACCAGTGAATATTATCCATCAGTATCAGACGGCTGCATTACGCATTACCAGAAGTCAGGATTTCTGGGAACATAGCTTGCTTCCATTTCTCAACACAACATAGTGTAAAAAAGATTTAGGCAAATATTTAATTTATACTTTCAAACTTTTATTTTATTTATACTGTGTCTTACATCTAAAGGAAAAATAAATTAAAAACCTTTTTCCATTGCTATTTCTTATAAACTGAACTATGGAAAATGCAATTTCTTGATAATCTGGTTTATTCCCTGAAAAAATAATATTTAATTATGTAAGTTTGCATCAGATACAATCTATCTACACTGTGACTTCTCTGAAAGATTAAAATATGCCATCTCAAATATGAATGTCAATGGTAGTTTGATGGGAATAGCATTGAATCTATGAATTACTTTGGGTAGGATGGCTGTTTTCATGGTATTGATTATTTCTATTCATGGGTATGGAATGTTTTTTCTTTTTATTCTTTTCTCTCAAATATGATAGTGTCCTGAAAGGGAGTACTTTTCATTCAAGCTTTCTTAAATAATTTGTGTTAAATATTTGTATTTAAGAAAAAACCCTGGTATAGCTTCTTACATAATTTTGCACTGATCTTTATTATTATTAATAGTAAATCAATAATTTTTAAAACTAAACAATTAGGAAATAAAATGTAAATTCTATTCAACCTTAGCCACAGTTAGAAATATAGCTTCTTCGCTAAAGGAATAGAAGAGATCAAATGCAAATAATTCTGAACATATTTCATCTCTTTTGGCCTTAAATAAAGTGTTAGAAAATGTGTATTTATTGTCTGTGTTCTTCTATCACTTAATGTCTTACAGGATGAATTTCTGATGCTACCTGGAAAAAAAGTGCAAGTAACAATAGCAGGCTTTGTAACCTGCATAGAAAGAATACTTTCTTAAAGAATTCCAAGTAGAAACAATTCTTATATGTCAGCAGGCAGAATTGTCTGCATTTAGTTTCTTTAAAAATATTCTTTTAGAAATTTAAAACTTAAGACTGAAGTTATCATTAAACTGCTATAAAGAAGGTTTTTTTTCCAGTGTTTGTTACTGCTTCCTCATTTCTTGCAGCTTGTATCCAATGCATGTTGCTGACGTTATGCTCTGCGGATTCTCATTATACCGAGTTCTTCTGTGTTCATCTGCTTCCTCAAGGGCATGATCCATTACATCTGTCTCAGCTCAGCTGATGCTCTGTGGCTGTGGTTCTCTGCATTGAGCATTGCTGCCACACTCCTTTGGTCTTTTAAACCTGAACTGGAATGAAGCTTAAACTGAAATGTAGAGGGTAAATTGTGTGCAAAACAAAGTTTAAGTAGTAGTGATTAATCTTTCCAATGAAGTTTCTTGTTTTAGCCCATCAATTTTCAATAAACATTAATTAATTATCATGTAGTAGCCACTATGTTGCCTCCAAAAATAAAGATGACAGATAAATAATATTTGGTTTCTACACTCATTTAATATCATTGTGTGTATATATATGTGTAGACAAACTAATAATATTATGACATGGATAATCACATGATCATTAGAAACTATGTAGTGTGTGAACCCAAAGAACTACAAGTAAATGGCAGCAATGAATATGCACCTTCTTATCCTCCCAATAACACCACTAACACCCAAATTCAACCTCTAGGGAGTTAGATCCATGAAGGCAAGGATACTTGATTTCACCATGGTTCTACTCCCAGCACCCGAAAATGATCAAAGACTCAATGAATACATGTTGAATTAATGAATGAATTAGATTTGAACAAAATGTATATTCTCAATGAACTCAACCTCCTTATTGAAAGATTCTTAGCAGAAATGAACAAAACTGTGAGCACTTGCATAATTCTCAGAAATACTATTTGTTTCCAAAAGGCTTAAACTTCTAAATGAAATATGTATAGAGAGAAAACACTGTAAAAATGAAAAATAAGGTAATTTATTAATTAAATTTTAAAACCTGTAGAATTCATATTTATTAAGATTTTATCCAAAGATTGCTGAGTTTTCATAAAACTTTTTCATGAGTTTTTCTGTCTTAACTCTTTCTTTTTTACAGCAAGTTTAGAGAGTCTGAAGAGAATGACATTACCTGGCTCATGGTTTTGCTTTGATAAGAATTGTTAGTTTCAAGGACTAAACTTGAAATGAAATAAATGAATGAATAGGCAAGCAGAAAACTCAGTGACTTCTAACTACAATTTTCAAAAGGGAAGGGAAAAGAGAGGAGGAGGCAACAATATTTTCCTCATGAATTATTTTTATTAACTAGTCAGCAGGTGAAGGATAATCCACACCTACAGATTAGCACCTATAGAGAGAAATAGGTCATGCATTCTACTTTTGATAAAGAAATCAAACATATCTTCAAATCTGAATCTAACTATTTCAATTTCTTGAAAATTAAATTTTGAGAACACATATTACTCCTCTTAGGATAGTCAAAATAATTCCAACTTCCCAAAACTTTCTTTAATAAAAGCTGGGAAAGGAATTTTAAAATTTCCACTTCCTAACAGCTGGCAAGTCCTTCAAATTTTATATAGAACATAGCCCTTTATAAAAGCTATGAATTTTTTTAAGTTTTGTTTATTTGCTTAAATTTATGGGTTTATAGCATCCTCTACATCCCTTTATTGTGCAAAGAGTTATAACAAGCCCTGGTTCTTAGAGAAAACTATATATCTTGAGAAGAAAGCAAGCAAACAGGCAGGTAGGTAGGCAGAAAGGAAGGAATGAAGGAAGGAAGGAAGGAAGGAAGTAACAAAGAGAGAGAGTTAGAAATCAAAACATTGTATAACCAAAGAATGACAACTATTTAAATCACGACATAAAAGGAGCTTGAATTTATGCTGAAAATTGAAAGATTTGCTTTAAGGAGCTAAAAGTTATACCCCAACAATAATCCAAAATAGTGAAGCTAAAAGGAAATTAAATAATTTTAAAATAAGCACATTGCTGATATGAAAATCCAAAAAAAATGCATCCAGGAGACAGAAATGTAAAGAAAACCCACAGGAGATGGATAAAACTAAACCTGCTTACTCCCAGGAGACAACTGTCCTAGATTCACTAAGCAACTTGGGACCTGTGATTTTGAATCCCCAAGGAGACAGAATATGAGTGCACAGACATTTGCATGCTAAAGCAACAACTGGAGTCCATGTAATGCTAGGTACTGGGAAGAGCAATTCTACTGAGAAAACTCTAATTACTCCTCTAAGGAGATGGCACAGAAGTAGACTATCCACCTGGTCTATAGGCAAATAGAAAATGCTACAAGAAATGAAAGACCCCCAGATTGTGACATATCTGGATGTAAAGCCATATTCTGGGAAATAATATGTCTAGTTAAAATTGTATTTTTGTTATTCATAAGAAGGAGGGAATATTTATTGGTTCACTAATTATTAATGTCTTTTGACATGGAGAAAATAAATTATAAAGACAGAATTGAAGTACCATGATACATTGGTTGGAAAAAAATAATTAGCCTTGTCTTGTTGATCTATACTTATTTGTGCCAATAGCTAATGTTTTGGCTGGATAATAGTATTTAACTTTAGAAGTCAACTGGGAATTTTATCATGAGGCGGTTTGGAGAAGACGTGTGTGAATAATTCTTCTTTATAGTCCTAGAACATGAGAATATTTTTTCTTACTGTGGATGAGACTCTTAATAGTAAAATGGTCAGGATGACTTGACTTATGGATCTAAACATTCTCCTTCCAGTCATCCTCTGTGATTGGTCACTGGGTTTCTTAACACTTGGATAGAGGGGAGATACATGATAACACTTGGATGGAGGGGAGATACATGAATATCTTATTCGTGGAGTCATGCTCATTGACACAACCGTAATTTTTCTTTGGCAGAAACTAACACTATGAGGATGAATTATATCTAGTGGTAAATTAGTTGTGAAAGAATTTTCCACTGTGGAGATGAAAGCAAGTTGTTCTCAATGGTAGTAAACATAATGTATATTTGATTTTTTAAAATTGGTTTACAGGCTTCTTCTATGGCTACGCATAGCCTTTCTTAATATCATATATATTTCCACAGTATTCCATCAAGCATTTTTTCTAATCAAGATATATACCTTTACTGCAAAAATATTCTCCATTCTATAAAGGAAGGCCGTCTTATATGGAATGATCTACACATATTTCTATTACAATACCAAAGAGGAGAGAAAGCATACAACAGGGGCTGCTGTCTGACAAAATGTTCTCTATGAACTGAATAACAACCATATGGTGCTTCTTGTTCTCTTATTACCATTGACACAGTCAGGTGAGAGGGGCTCCCTGACAGAGCCTCCGACCCACCTGCACACTGGAAGGAGTGCACATTGGAGGGGAACCACAAGTTCACTCCATTTGCAGCAGGAAGAAGCCTGGCTCTTCCTCTTCCTGGGTGGATCCTGGAATTCAAACTGCAAGGCAGGAAGACAGCTGAAGGGACTCTGGCTTAGTGGAGTGTCCATGTTACCCTATATTCTCCCTCCTTACCCAGTAAAACCCTGCCTTACTCACCCTTAAAATTACCTGTGACCCTAAATTTTCATGGTCATGTGAGAAGGACCCCATCTGTAGCTGAACTAAGGAAAAGTCCCAAAACATGGTAATACATGCCCTAGGAAGAGTTCCTCTCTTATGATTGTACTTAAGTACTTGTCTGCAAAAATTGCCTTCTAAACCTACCGCATGGCTCTAGGTTCTTTCTTTTACAGCATTTGGTATATAACAGAGAAATGCACCTCCCAAATGCTACAAAATCACTTCCATTTAAAATCAGGCAGATACTTTACCACTTCATTATCTTCATCTTACTAAACAAACAGGTAAAACAGGACAAAGTACTATCTGCTGTTACTGATTATGATTATGCAAAAGTAATAGAAGTGTTGCTTTTAAATATAATCAAGAAACGTGATGCCCAGAAAATTCTCTTGACATGCTTTCTAATAGTAACATGTCCAATGTAAACATTAAAAGAAGACTAATTTATGATGGCTCACATCACCCCACCAAATAAAAAATTTTACTCAAAGATGGAAGGTGAGGATAACATAGACTAGGTAATATTGCAGAGAATAAACAGGAGACACAGGATTGTGAAAAGTTGCAAAAATGATGACTGTAGATCTGACCTGTAGTTTTTCCTTGCTAGTCATTATTATATTTATGCATGTCACTAATTTTCTCTTAAACTCACATTCTATTCATGTAAATGTATCATGTTAATAGTTCTTAATTTTAAAATCTTATACATAGGTTTAATAATATGGAGAATCATATTCTGTAGTAAAATATTCTGACTAGTATTGGATATGAGGCCTAGATTCTAGACTGAGGGCCTGATGCCTTACTGATAAGATGTATATTCATTCCCATTGGAGATGAGAGTGAGTTAGCTTCCAGTAATTGTTTAGGTGGTATTTGTTTTGGTTTCATTGAAGATTTGATGGATGGTTGGATGGATGGATAGATGGATGGATGAACCATAGGTGAGTAGACAGATGAATGTTTGATAGACAAAAAAATATATATACTGTGACTGATTTATTTCATTTTTCATTTTTGCCTTCCTAGTATCAAAACACTGTTTTTATTTGTTGAGAAATCCCCCACTGGTTGTATTTCAAGATGAGGTAATAATTTGCCTAACACCAATGAGACTGAAGAAACTGAAATTCAATGATATGAATACTTAAATTCACTTTCTGTTTCAGAACTTAGAACACTAGATATTTTTTTCTCTTCTGCATTATAAAAAAATATCACAGACACATACACATTCATTTTTGAATAATACTGAATAGCTTATTTGCACTATTGGAAAGAAACTAAGAAATTTTCTTACATCTATTCCCTTGCATAGCTTAATGATCAAATATGGATGATTGTGCTAAAGTTGTGTGTGCATAGGTATATACAAAAACTTACATACACAAATATACATACACACATTTGTATATATACTAAACCTCGATGTATATAAAATAACCAAATACAGTTATTTTATGAGTTATGATTTTTTTAAGACAGAGTCTTGCTCTGTCAGCCAGGCTGGAGTGCAGTGGGGCGATCTTGACTCAATGCAACCTCTGCGTCCTGGGTTCAAGCAATTTCCCTGCCTTCACTTCCTCAGTAGCTGAGATTACAGGCCCCGACCACCACTCCTGAATAATTATTGAATTTTTAGTAAAGAGAGGGTTTCACCAGGATGCCCCAGCTGGTCTCTAATTCCTGGCTTCAAACGATTCACCTGACTCTGCCTCCCAGTGTGCTGGGTTTGCAGGCATGAGCCACCATACCTGGCCCAAATACAATTATTTTTACAACAAAATTCATGAAGGATAATATTGCTCTCTCTAATAAATGAAGAAAACAATTAAACAGCGATGGTACTTAAATATCCATCACTGCTACTATGTTGATAATTTGAACTATGCAAAATACTTATTAAGAGCGTTTATCTCCTCAGATACAAAGTATTTCAAGCAGAATGATCATTAGTAAGTCGAGACAAAAGGGAAAAGATAATTAGTTCTACTCTTTGTAGTTTCCTACACTAAGCAGTCTGCTTAGAGGAATAGGAGATAATTTGAAAGAGCAGTTCATTACATACAAGTACACATTGCCTTTAGAATTGTTTTCTATATCTTGTATTGTTTTATTTTGTTGCTCCTTTTCTGGCTACATTGTTGAATTTTTTTTCTTAGATTATTAGTTTCATATTCTTAATCCTCAGATGTTCTAAATTATTTGGTTTCTTTTACATAATTTTCTTTCTTTTGCTCTAGACTCTTTCTGTATCTGTTTATATTTTTGCCAATATACCCTTTGGTATTAATATATTGCATTCCATGTGCCTCCAGTTCCCAAACTGTATGTCAAGGCAAAGTCACTGGGACATCATGGGATATCTTAAAGTTTCAAGGAAGCACAGCAATACTCAGCATGTCCAATTATCACAGACAGTACTTACTCCAGGTAACTCACAGTGTCAACATTATCTCATGCGATATTTTTTTAGAAGATGTCACATTTTTGTGAATTCACTTCTTGGCAGCAAGAACACATACCCCATTAGTAAGTAATTGTGATTTTTTTTGGCAATGAAAGAAAAATATTTGGTTTCCTTTCCATTAATGTGAAGTGTTTCTTTCAAAAGGCTACAAAATTGTCAGGATATAAATTCTTAAGTTATTTGGATCTAAAACTTAATAAACATAAGTTGAGTAATTCTTTTACCCTTTTACTAAGAGTGCTATGAAAGATTAGACAGTTCTAGTACCATGAATACAGAATGTTTGGTAAAAAGCTGCCACAAGTCCCTAGAGGATGAGTTGAGTTACTGCCCAGTGTTTTCCTCTGCTGTGTGTGGAACTGAACTATTTGAGGTTTCAATATCAAATGCTCATCCCGGCTAGGAAAAAATAAATTTTAATAGGATCAATTGTATTCTTTTATCCATGGCATTGATTAGATGTTTAAATTATCAAACTTATTTTTTTTTCTGGCTAAATTATCTCAGCCCTTATAAACAAAAGATGATAAGATCTATGGAAGAAATAGAGAAGTTTATTTTCTATTTTAAAACAACAACAACAGAAACCAACCTGCAGATTGGGAAGGCACAGCCTTCAGTGTAAGTGAAGTGTGCTCTCTGCAGAATAAAGAAAAGACTATAGGATTTATGAAAAGAAGAAATGTTACATATGGGTCTCTGGGAAATTTCATTGGCACTAATAATGTTTTGAGGAGGTGGCAAGCTCTGATTGCTAAGCGACTGCAGTGGAAAAACTAGTCTGAAAGTAAGTTACAGCAGGTTGTTTCAGTAGTCATTTGATAAAACTACTTTCGGGTTACAGCAGGCATTCTTAGCTGCCAAGCTTGCAGAGAAATGCATTTTTGGATCAATGTTTTGTGCCCTGAGTGCTTATTCCCCATGGTTTCTTGGGTCTGTTTTACTTGAGTATAACAAGAATGACCCAGCTCTTAGGATCAGCTTTCAGTCTTTACAATTTTCATAGACCAGCTCCTTCATTTTCTTACTATGGTGGAGATGGTAAAATTGTCTATTACCTCCTTCTTCCTGGTAGAAGTAGAACTCTCTTGATTTTTGAGCTGGGCACCTGGCTGCCTTTCTTTATGTTGGCAGGCTCTCCTGTGGTGGGGTGTGGCTATGCCACTGTGTTCACACTAATAAATGTGAGCTGAAATGAAATCTGCAATTTCCAAGTCATCCTCAACTCACACTCTTGCCAAGGATTTCCTTTCTTTTTCACCCATGCCTCATATTGGCTATAGCGAGGGAGTTGACTCTTGCTTGGCCACTCAGGTATAGAGAAAATCTTTGTGGATAGCAAAGTAATGAAATAAACAAAGGTTTTTAAGCAAGTCTGGGCAGCAAAGTCCCCAGCTGCTTGGACTAACTAGAGTGTTATATGATACAGAAATAAATTTTTATCTTATATAATCCAGTCTATTTTTAGACTTTTTGTTATAGCCTAGTTTTTGTCCTAACACACTTAGTATTTAAATACTCTCTCTCTCTTTCTCTCTCTCTCTCTCTCTCTCTCTCTCTCTCGCTCTCTCTCTCTCTCCAGGGTCTCTGTGTCTCCCAGGCTGCTGGAGTGCATTGGTGCTTTTGGGTCACTGCTGCTTCAATATCCTGAGGTCAAGCAATTCTCCCACCTCAGCTTCCCCAATAGAGGGAAACATAGGCACATGCCATCACACTTAGCTGTTTTTTTTTTTTTTTTTTGCATTTTTTTTTTATAGAGACAGCATTTTGCCATGTTGCCTAGGTTGATCTCCAACCCTGCACCCAAGTGGTCCACCTGTCTCTGCCTCCCAAAATGCTGGGATTGCATGCATGAGCCACAGTGCCCAGAGAAACTTGTTTGCTGGTATTTTTACTCATTGTAGCACATAAAGAATCACAAAAGGATGAATTAAATTATATTTTCACACACAGTCACAGATTTTGACTGTTTACTTCTCCTAATGATCTGTGAGTACATCAGATTTATAACCTCAATGAATATGTTTAACATAACCTAGACAAGAAAACTTAATGTGAGCTGGTACCTCATGACTTGAATCTACCCAGAGTCCATATACAGCTAATCACACATACACTAAAAAGATTCAGTAACAAAATATTTTGTGAATTATAGATATTAGATGATATGCCTTGAAGAAAAATGGCATTACTCAGCATACCTCCACTTTGGACATCTTCATTTAGATCACAGAGTTCTTTGGGCTCCTGTCTTCTGTGGTATTTGTGGAGCAAACTCTCTTTGGTTCAATCATTTATTTATTTTCTGAAATATTACTGGTAAATGCATTTACATAAGTTTATAAATCTAAATACTATTTATTGTTAAAATATGCAACATTTTTAAACTATA
Organism: Plecturocebus donacophilus; assembly: GCA_004027715.1. NCBI lineage: Eukaryota > Metazoa > Chordata > Mammalia > Primates > Pitheciidae > Plecturocebus > Plecturocebus donacophilus. The sequence goes on along the minus strand of PVKP010001357.1, from coordinate 138,096 downwards.
TATAAATACATACATATACATATATATAGAGAGAGTTTTCTACAGCCTGTATAATCTCTTTTATTTTTTACAATATTCATCTTTGATTATTATTTGAACATTATTATGCAAAATACGAAGCCTAGAAGTTAGTGTGAACCACCATGTTTCTAAAAAAGCAGTTCAGTCACCTTTTATGGTCACTTGAGCCTATCATCGCTGATCCTCCCTGCCTCGCTTAAGCATTGCATCCATTTATTACACTTTTACAATTTCACTGTGTTTTCCTTGTCATAGTTTTAAGATATGACCACTTATCCTTCAACACTTCTTCCGGGAAAAGTACAACTTAATTCTCCTACCCTTGACCACATGTGGAGTGGACTGGACTTGACAATTTAGAACAGAATATGCCAAAAGTAATAGCATATGACATCCAAGGTGGGTCATATAAGACTTTAAACTTTCTATCTTGCTTACTTTCAGGGATAAATCACTTTAGAAGAAAGCAGTTGCTTTGCCATAAAGACACTCAAGCAGCCCTCAAAGAGGCCTACATAGCAAGAAACTGAGGTCTTCTGCCAAGAGCCATGAGACTAAGCCATCTTGGAAGCAGACCCTATAGCTCCACAAGATGTTTCACATGACTGTAAACGCAGCTGATATCTTGACTGCAAATTCATGAAGTGATAGATAACTAGTATACTATTATTAAAAATATTTTAAAAGTAAGATAACTAATATATAACAAATCTAAAATATTTACCTTATACCAGGAATGAGATAGGCACAATTGCCCTTCCCCTTTTCATATCATTTAGGGTGCTATTACTCACTTAAGATTAGGGAATGGACTTCTATTAAAATAACTGTAATTCTGTCTTATATTTGCAGTTGTGGTTATTCATTTTACAGCAATCCTGTTCAGTAAAATTTAGTATGTGTTCCTCCATCACCCATCTCATCATCTTACCAATTACAAAATTGTCACATAAAATTACTTTATTTGACTTAATCAGAATATGAATAGAATTTGTTTTCTTTGAATAAAATAAATAGGCGGATATCTAGTAAACTTTAAAACATTCTCTAACTGTAATTTGTCTCCACCCCTGATTCTCACTTTGTGTTTAGAACTGTCATGTAATTTAGGTGTATGTTGTGTTGAGAGTTGAATCTGCAATATCATCTGTAGGTCTCTAAACTCTTGACATTAAAATAGACTGTAACACCTTTACATAGATTTTGTCTTCTCTGATTTGTGTCTTTGGTTTAAAATATATTTTTCATTTCCATGTTTTTTATTGTAGTTTGAAGTGTCATAGAGAGTTATGACAATCATGTTTCACATTACTGCATTTATCTCCAAAATTGAGTCTGATAAGAACAATGCCATTCAGGATGGTTATTAAAATTTTTAATACTGTAAGAAGGGATATGGAGTTCTAACCATCTGTCCAATAACAAAATCACATTATTATATTAAATCATGTAAATTATTTTGTAAAAAGTGACATACAAGGTCACTTGTATATTGTATTGACATACAATATTTTATGTTGACAAAATATATATTGCATTGAAAAATACAGTAAATATATACAGGACAATGTTCACATTTATAAACTAGAGTTTCAAAAATATACACATCTAATTATTAAAGTGCAATAGGATGAATAAAATTAACTTGAAAAGGTAAACATAAATATGATAAAAAATAGCATCTAGAGGAAAAGTTAGAGATACTCTAAATAGGTGATTTGTTTTCTATTTGCGGAGTGAAATGTCTTTTTGTTTTATCATTTATTTATTTTCTGAAATGTTACTGGTTAATGCATTTACATAAGTTTATAAATCTAAATACTAATTTTTATTTTTAAAATATGTATAAATTGCCACATTTACCCAGTGAATTATGTTTACAATCTATTTTCTTGGAATATTTTCTGTTTTATATGAAAAATAATAGTTTAGATATTTTCTTTCCCAAAATAAGATAATAAATAAAGATAATTTCTTTTACTCATTGTTCTGATAAGTATTTATGCAAGCTACTTGATGTCTATTCAATGAAGAAATGTTTTCTGACCACTTGTAGGTGAACAGCTTGGTCCTTAGAATAAAATTTTGACACTTTTATGTCAGAAAGGACCATCATATGACTGAAAATGTGTGAGTTAATAATTATGTGTCTATTGAATTAAGCATTTATGATCAATTAGCCCAACGAGGACAACTTTAACCAGACATTTTTGACTGTATTTTTTAAATTCATAAAGAAATCAGGCAAAATTTTTGGATAGAGCATTAGATGAGCCAATTGTTGAATAAATGGAACCAGGGTAGAAATGGGCATAGTGAAATGAAAAAACTGAAAAGGAAAATAGAAATTACGTTGCAAAATTGGAAGTTTTATTAGCTAGATTTCTGTCAGATGTGATATTTATGAATTTTAAAAGAAAAAATCTGTTTATCTAAACAAATGTATTATATCAATTAAGTAGAAATGAAGTGTTTAAAATGAACATTTAAACGTTTAGTCTCAATCCTCTGTTTGGGGATTGAGAGTAGAGCCTGGAAAAGCAGAAAGGAAAGTAGAATAGCAACTGGAGAATGAGGCAATAATAGCTTCATTTACTGTAAACATGAATTTGATATAATGTGTTTATATATCTTGTTCTGCTTCAGGAAAATTTTAGTAAACTAAGCTGCAGATAATTTGGTATTTTTCAAAACACATCCATATGGAAGACAGACTGCATATTTCTAGTGTGAAATTAATTTCAAATTGAATCAGGTAATAAAAGCTCAATAAAGAACATGCATTTTTAATAAAACTAAGTAAAATTAGTTTTTAAAATTCATATAATTAAAAGGTGATCTATGCTTTAATATTCATATTTCTTTTTATTCTACAAACAACGTAGGTTATTTACTATTTACCAACTCACTATTGTCTATCATTCTCTACCTAAACTTGTAAAATATTGACCATTTATTCTCTCACGTATATTTTACCCAGGAACATATTGAAACAGTGACTGTAACTGGTCATCACAACAAATATGTGAAATTGCTTCCAAAATTTTCTTCTGAAAATTTCCTACTTGATCCCCCATATTAAACTTAGAATTATATATATACACATATGAGACATGATAAAAAGATTCAATATCCAAAAGTAAAACATAAAAAATTGAGATGAAAATATTTAAATAAATGATGAATAAGAATTCTATAGGTCTGTTGGCATGCTGCTATGATGAAATACCTGAGATAAGTAATTTATAAAGGAAAGAGGTTTAATTGACTCACAGTTCAACATGGCTGGGAAAGCCTCAGGAAAATTACAATCATGTTGGAAGGCACCTCTTCACAGGACAGCAGGAAGGAGAATAATTGCTGAGCAAAGGGGAAAGTCCCTTATAAAACAGGCAGATCTCATGGGAACTCACTCACTGTCACAAGAACAACATGGGGGGAACCACTCCCATGACTCAATTAACTCTACCTGATCCTGCACTTGAGGTGTGGGAATCATTACAATTCAAGGTGAGATTTGAGTGGGGACACAGAGCCAAACCATATCAAGAATCATCCAAATTTCACATTTAAAAAATTCATATATTCAAGAATCTCAAAAAATATTAAGCAGGAGAATTTAAAGAAAAATACATCTAAGAGTAGTAGAAGAAAATAAGATTACATGCTAATAATTTCCATGAACATAGACACAGAATCCAAAGTAAAATATTAGGAAATGGAATCCAGCAATGTATAAAAAGTAATAAACAAAACAAAAGAATGAAGGCTAACCACAGAGATGCAGTTAACATTTGAATATTAATTCATTTCTTTATGACATTTAGAGAATAAAGAAAAAATAGATGTTTATTCTAATAGATGATGTATTAATCCATTTTCACACTGTTATATAAACACTATCTGAGACAAGATAATTTATGAAGGAAAGAACTTTAATTGACTCACAATTCCACATGGCTGGGGGGACCTCAGGAAACTTATAATCATGGTTGAAGAAGAAGCAAGGTACATCTTACATGGTGGCAGGAGTGAGAGAAAGCCCCTTTTAAACCATCAGATCTCATGACATGTTGAGATTACAATTTGAGATCAGTTTTGGGTAGGGACACAGTTCCAAACCATATCATTTCACCACAACCCCTCCCAAATCTCATATCCTTTTCAAATTTTAACTAAAACAGATTTACAAGTTTAAAAACAAGCCCATTCAATAGTGAGTGAACAATATTAACAGACACTTTTCAAAAGAAGACATTCATAAGGCCAACAAACATATGAAAAAATGCTCATCATCACTGGTTGTTAGAGAAATGAAAATCAAAACTACATTGAGATATCATCTCATGTCGGTTAGAATGGTGATCATTGCAAAATCTGGAGACAACAGATGCTGGAGAGGATGTGGAGAAATAGTAACACTTTTACACTGTTGGTAGGAGTGTAAACTAGTTCAACCATTGTGGAAGACAGTGTGGCAATTCCTCAAGGACCTAGAAATAGAAATTCCATTTGACCCAGCAATCCCATTACTGGGTACATATCCAAAGGACTGTAAATCATTCTATTATAAAGAAGCACATGTGTGTTCATTGTGGCACTGTTTACACTAGTAAAGACCTGGAACCAACCCAAATGCCCATCAATGATAGACTGGACAGGGAAAATGTGGCACATATACACTATGGAATACTATGAGCCATAAAAATGATGAGTTCATGTCCTTTGTAGGGACATGGATGAATCTGGAAACCATCATTCTCAGCAAACTGACACAAGAACAGAAAATCAAACACCGCATATTCTCACTCATAGGTGAGTGTTGAACAATGAGAACACATGGACACAGGGAGGGGAGCATCACACACTGGGGTCTATTGGCGGGGAATAGGAGAGGGACAGTAGGGTGTAGGGAGGTTGGGGAGGGACAACATGGGGAGAAATGCTAGATATAGGTGATGGGGGAATGGAGGTAGCAAATCACATTGCCATGTATGTACCTATGCAATAATCTTGCATGTTCTGCACATGTACCCCAGAACCTAAAGCACAATAATATATATATATATATATATATATATATATATATATATATATTCAAAATCAATCATGCCTTTCAAAGAAACCCCCAATGTCTTAACTCATTCCAACATTAACTTAGAAGTCCAAATCCAAAGCCTCATCTGAGACAAAGTAAGTTCCTTCTGCCTTCTGCCTATGAGCTTGTAAATTAAAACACAGGTTAGTTACTTCCAAGATACAATGGGGGTATAGGCATTGGGTAAATATTCCAAATGAGAGAAATTGGCCAAAATAAATAAGCTACTGGCTCCATGCATGTCCAAAACCAGGCCTGGCAATAATTAAATCTTAAGCTCCAAAATGGTCTCCTTTGACTCTATGTCTCACATCCATAACATGCTGATGCAAGGGGTGGTCTCCCATAGCCTTAGACAACTCTACCTTTGTGCCTCTGCAGGGTACGGTTCCTGCAGCTGCTTTCCTGGGCTGGTGCTAAGTATCTGTGGCTTTTCCAGGTGCAGGGTGCAAGCTGTTGGTGGATCTGCTTTTCTGGGGTATGGAGGGTGTTGACTATTTTCTCACAGCTCCACTAGGCAGCACCCCAGTGGGGACTCTATATGTGGGCTCCACTTGTGAAGAAAGTATTTGCTTCTCCTTCACCTTCTTCCATGATTGCAAGTTTTCTGAGGCTTCCCAGTCGTGTGGAACTGTAAGTTAAACAACTTTCCCTTATAAATTACCCAGTCTCGAGTAGTGTCTTTATAACAGTGTGAGAATGGACTAATGTAGATAATTAGTACCAGCAAAGTGGGATACTTCTATCAAGATAACCTGAAAATGTGGAAGCGACTTTGGAACTGGCTAACAGCCCCAGGTTGGAATAGTTTAGAGGGCTCAGAAGAAGAAAGGGAGAGATTGGAAAAGCTGGAATTTCCTAGAAGATTGTAGAATAGCTTTGAACAAAATGCTCATAGTGATACAGACAATAAAGTCCAGGCTGAGGTGGTCTCAGATAGCTATGAGAAACTTACTGGGAACTGGAACAAAGGTCATTCTTGCTATGCTTTAGCAAAGAGACTGGTGGCATTTTGTCCTTGCCCTAGAGATCTGTGGAACTTTGAACTTTAGAGAGATGATTTAGGGTATTTAGTAGATAAAGCCCTGTGTGCTGGCTTTATGCTTATTTAAAAAGGCGATTGAAATATACTGTCATCTAGGGTCAGGTCTTCTCTAATTAGGCAGGAACATCTGGTATCCCTCAAGTGCCTATGTTAAATGGTTTATTATTAATTTTGTATGTTAATGATTTGGAACTCTTTAATTTTATGAAGCCAGCAGGATTATTATTATTTGCCAATGACCCACATTACATGAACAAAATCACTATAAATTAAATGTTTTTTTGTAATAGAACATTGATGCAATATGAATCTTGCTTGCAGTTACATAGCAATGTTTAATAAATTAATTAAATAATTACTGTTAACAGAAAATTTAAAACATGAATAATTTAAAGCAATTAATAGTAGGTTTGCTTTTTTTCCAAAATACTTCATACAAGTTATATATTTACAAGTACTCAGAACCAATGTTTTAGGAATGACTATCAATGGTAAACTGCAGTTTAGAATATTTATTCCTGAATAAACACTGTTGTAAGATTATTTTACATTTGTCAACAAAATCTGCTTAAAAAATTTCAAGATCACCCTGAGAGTATGCCTTAGCAGCCTATTATTTAAGTATATAAATGTATAAATATAATACTTCCTTATGTGATTGAAACCAAGATTTAGTTTAGTATAATAATCCTATGAATTATTTTCACTTTCAAAATGTTAATTTGCTTGAATTCATTTTTCTAAATTTTCTTACAAATTATTCCTCTAAGGTATAATTTACTACTTGCTATATCTCCAAGTCTCTATAAGATCAAGACCACAGATATTTTACATCCTCTATGCAGCAACTGGCACAGAATCTCATTTTCAGGTCATCCTTCTTTGTCCTTTGGCTTTTCTCTAATTTGTACATAGCCAATACATTTTCATCATTCATTGTAATTTAGTGTCTGCTAAGAAGAAATTAAATATCTTTTATTTGAAATTTGATGTGTGATTGCTTTTGTTACTGCAATTTTTAAATATAATTTTTCACATTACTTAGCAGGTCTAATCTTATGGCAGATACAGCCAACATAGCATTTAGAAATAAATAAAAGCAATGATGTGCATTCTTCTCATGTAAATGTGTTCTACATCAGAGATGCTGCCAACTCTTACTCATTTTCAACCTTAAATTAAATGCAGAATGTGGCTGACAAATTATGTCTTAAATATCTGACTCAAAATTTCAGTAGATACTCTATCCCATTATGTATATTTAGCTATCCATCTGGTACATGGTATTTGTTTTTCACGGCTAACCTCAGGATTCAGACTATATTGCTTCTATTTCAAAATAACTATGACAAAGATCATATTATTCTTACACTAGCACTGCCATAAAACTCTAAGTTTCCACAATTATATTTCCAAATATTGGGGGGAAATCTGAATTGTCAAATTCCTTAGATCTCCCTTACGGCTAAAATAAGTTAAATATATTATATATTGCTTACATATTTTCTTCCCTACTCAAGTAATAATCTGATTGGGAAATTGGTGAACATGTGAGTAGCTAAACACCAAAATACCGTCTTTGCTAACAAAAATTCTGATAGCTTGAATTTATGATCTTGTTTGTTTTATCATGTCTATAGAATTAGGCAGTATTGATGATCATATGATCAGCATGGCTGGAAGTTCATAGACTTATATAATCAAGTTTATTCCTAACTGAAAGAAATTCAGAAAATAGACTACCTGCAGCCAGGACAGGCCCCTATTAGAAGAGTAAAAGACAGAAAGATGTAAACCCAGTCCCTTCTTCATTCCAAACTCAGTAGTAAGCTAGGTCACTCTTCCAGTGGATGAGATGGTGGAAAGTCATAGGGAATGCTACTAATGGCCAAAGGCTGTAGCAGCACAGGAAAGGAAACAGAAGGAAAAACAGTACCTGCATTTAATAAAGGAAAATGAATAAATTTAAAAGTTGCAATGAGCATGGTTCATAAATAACTATGAGCATTGGTAAAATATGATACAGCTGCTATTAATTTTAACAAAACCAGAATATTACCTACATTTAAACATCACAAGTTTTTATTGTCTTTCTCCATGAGAAAGACAAATTTATATTACATAATTAGTGATGCACTCTGTGCATTTCTCATTGGTTATTTTTGAGTTGTTGGCATAAGTGTATAAACTGGTAGAATTGAAAGTTAAGATTTGTGCTTACTAATGAAGAAGGGATTACATGCAGCAAATCAAGATTAAATGGTTTACCAAGTCTTTATCAAACTAGGTAATTAATAATAATTTGATATAAAGAAATAGAAGTTAGCTAATGAAAGTTCCAGATTACTTTCCATTAAATATAAGTATTCAATACAGTCATTATATTACTTTGTTGTGAATTATAAGTCCCAACTACATTTTTAAAAGAAATCATTTTAACAATATTCTTTACTTGCATTAATGTAACCACCTGGTGGCACTATTGATTAAATTTGGAAAAACATTAAAATTTTGATAAGTCCTTTTAAGAACATTTTCTACATGAAAATTGCAAATTATATGTGATTTCTGTTACTATTTCTTTACCTGAGTATATCAAAGATGGAAGGCTGTTGCTGGAAAAACAAGTTGAAAATTATTTGAAATTTCAAATGTAAAGAAAATCCTACTTACTGTTTACATATACAAAAGTCAAGAACTTACAAATGGTTGTGTTAATATTAGAAAGTGATTCCAATAAATTTATAAGGATAAATATTACATACTTATGATTTCTATATTTAATTGGTGAAATCATTTCAAATGGGATTTATGTATTAAAAATCAGACAAAAGTATGCCTCACTTTATTTAGTGATCATCTTTGGGATTTGATTTCAGATAGCAGAGCAAGAATAACACTACTTTCTGAAGTAGAGATATCTGCATCTTAAATATAATCTTACATATAATTCATTTATCTATAAGATTCTCTTACAGATTCATTTATAATCTGGTTATATGCCTGCTGAGAATTTAAAGGATTGTGTTGAACTACAATAGATCTTAATATTCTTGCTTCATAAATTGTGGAAACTTTAAAACTAACATATTATGTGCCAGTTGTATTTATAAACATCAAAGATTTTTAAGTAAACTATTCTTTGTGGAAGCAGAAAGGAAAAGGATATCAGTTTACTAAAACAGCCTGGAACTCATTTGAGAGATAAAAAGGAAAATTTACCATAAAACACTAGGAAAAAAGATTATAAATATTATTTGAAAGTAACAAACTTCTTAACCAGAGGAAAGATGTGCTGTCTCACATTAATAAAAACTAAAATATATTACTCATTTTTTTCTAATTTCAGAACTAAAATTCTAAGTTTTAACTATTTGTGCACAGTTGATTTGAATGAAATATTTCCTTATATTTCCTTTTTGAAAGGATTTAGTTCATTTATATGTTAAGGTATATAAATTTCCTACTTTAAAGGATTCAGTTCATTTATATGTTAGGGTGTATAAATATGTTTATATAAAAATAGTAATTATTTTGAGTCCCATATTTTTAATAATGTTAAAGAAAAAAATCTTTCCTAGGATGTTGTGTGATTGAAATGATTTCAAATAATTCTGTGAAGAATTATAGCAAGTAAAAATAAATGACTTCACCTACTGAAAATCATGGAATATTTTCATGTGTGCTCATGTAGTGCTGCTGTAGGCAGCTAAAGTCAGAATGATATATTTAGGTTACATTTGTCTGGGCATTGGGTTCTGAAGAAATTCTAAAGACTGAGAAAAGGAAGAAAGGCTTACATTATGAACATTTATTATATGTAAGCTATTATATTTATAATTAGTCTGCATAAATCGAAGAAAATTTGAAGTCATGGTTAAATTTCTAAACCTCCCTACACACACGCACACATGTACACACACACCACTAAAGTCAGAAATACAAACATGTACTATGATTTGAAGACATTTCTCTTTCTTCTTTTGGTCCATATAGATATATATGTAAATTCTGACTTTAGGATAAGTAGGTTTATTTTACACTTTGGTCTGTAAGGTTATACACTGAGCCACAAAATTTTAGATGTTCGTTCGACTGTGACAATCACTGTGTAACTATTCTTGCCTTTACTGGGAGGCAAAGATAACTGGTTTGATTCATACATGATTTACTAAAATCAAACATGAATTACTAAGTACTCTGTCATTTCTATTTTCAGACACATAGATTGAACTAAATATTTGCTAAGATAAAAAAATTACTACTAATCACAACTTGATTGATTAGACTGATATGCCTCATGCACTCAACGGAAAAAAAAAGTGCAAAAATTAAAACGACAGAGAAATTATTTCATTATTAATAGTATTCAGGAAATTTCTGGTCATAATAAATTCACAGTTATTCTTTGAGATTATATTAGTCAGTCCTGAGATAAACACAACCAACAGTATGTAAGTATATAAATATGTATTTATACAAATATTTATTTATGTGTGTGTGCATATATATATGTGTGTGTGCGTGTGTGTGTGTGTGTGTGTGTATGCATTTGGAGAGACAGAGAGAGAATAAGGAATTGGTGTATGTGATGTGATTATGAAGCTAAGTACTATGATCTCCCATCTGTTAAGCTGATGGCTCAGGAAAGTTGGTGGTCTGGTTTAAAGGCCTGAGATACAGAGGGTGAATGGTATATATTCTAGTCCAAAGTGAAGGCATGAGGACCAGAGCCTTCAAGGACAGGAGAAGATCAGTGTCGAGCTCAATCAGTCCAGCAGAAAAAGAATTCAAAATCCCTCCACCTTTACGTTCTATTCAGGCCCTCAATGGATAGGATGATGCCTGACCACCCTGAGAAGGGTCATCTGCACTACTGAGTTGGCCGATTCACCTGTTAATCTCTTCTGAAAACACCCTGACAACCTAGAAATAATGTTGAACTAAGTATCTTGGCATTCAGTGGCCCAGTCAAGTCAACATCTAAAATTAACCATCACAGCCACTCTTTTCTGTGAGGGGCAGAGCTATGTTCTCAAGCTAAAACTAAAAAACAGGCAATACATACATATGTTCTCCATAATACTATTCTCTTATGTCTAAATGTTATGGCCATGCATTGGCTACACTGTGAATCATATGTAATATTGCACAAGATACACAAAGTTCAGTTAGAAAACATAAGAAAAAATTTGAAGTATACTCTACTAGAATTCTTTCTTCCCCATACATTTGTTAGTAACAAGATTAATGTTTTTTTTTTAATTTTGTCTAATGAATACATTTATTCTTTGGGTTATGCTGATAGTTTTATGGGTATATACATATGTCAAAACTTAACAAATTATACAATTTAAACATATACAGTCTATTCTATGTGAATACCTCAGTAAAACTGTTTTTTTATTGCAGTTTAGGTTTTAGTTTGCATGTGAAGAACATGTAAGATTGTTGCATAGGTACACACATGGCAGTGTGGTTTGCTGTCTTCCTCCCCATCACTTATATCTGGCATTTCTTCCCATGTTGTCACTCCATAACTCCACACCCCCTGCTGTCCCTCCTCTATTTCCTCCAGCAGACCCCAGTGTGTGATGCTCCCTTCCCTGTGTCCATGTGTTCTCATTGTTCAACACCCACCTATGAGTGAGAACATGCGGTGTTTGATTTCCTGTTCTTGTGTCAGTTTGCTGAGAATGATGGTTTCCAGGTTTATCCATGTCCCCACAAAGGACACGAACTCATCGTTTTTTATGGCTGCATAGTATTCCATGGTGTATATGTGCCACATTTTCCCTGTCCAGCCTATCATTGATGGGCATTTGGGTTGGTTCCAAGTCTTTGCTATTGTAAACAGTGCCGCAATGAACATTCGTGTTCATGTGTCCTCATAATAGAACGGTTTATAATGCTTTGGTTATATACCCAGTAATGGGATTGCTGGGTCAAATGGAATTTCTAATAAATTAGTGTTTTATAAAAATTAACAGTGGTAAGTGCTTGTTCAAAAACTTTATGATTTATGGATTATAATTTATTAAAATAATGTAGAAGGTATAGGTTCATTTAAATGACTACAGCAGACACTTGTAATTGTTCCTGCTTCTTGTTTTACCATACTCCAGATTAATAGGAAAGAACAGTCAGCCATGACTGCCTCCTACTCCTTAAAATTCAATAGACTGCTGAATTAACCAGAATCCTCTCTGCCTACTATTTTAGTGTTTATGCCATTTGCCTCATATATAATTCTTCCTGCAGTTACCCTTTACATGGATAACTACATGCAATTTTATCTAGTACTTTTTCTGTGCACTTAACCCTATTTTTCCACCTCCAAGTTTTTCTCTTTCAGTTGGTCCATGCTGGAATGCCTTATTTTTCTTTTCTGTCTATTGAAACCAAAGATTGTAGGAGACAATAGCTGGTTTTGATTCTTACGCAATTTTGAAAAGAAATGCTTTTGACTAGATCTGATGATAATATAACGCTGATGATGGATAAAATACCTCTGCCAACTTTCTTTTACAAAGAAGTCTAAGTTCCCTAAGCTATCTACTATTCAAATTTTCTTGACAAATTTTACAAAATAAGCAGCAAAGAAATGTATTGTTACTGAGGAAAGAAAGTCAAGCCACAAAAGCAGGATACATTGAGTGCTCCACTCACATTTCACAACTGCTTTATTCCCTATGCAGCAGACTTTCCCAATATACTTTTACCACGTTATAATTCTTAAAATTTATTTTTTTACTGCATCAAGGTATATGTAACATTATTTCTCTATGGGGACCTTGTAATAAACTACCAGTAAATATGTACTGAATAAGCATAAATAAATTCCAAATGTACGTGTAGTTGACCCTCTCTGCAATTCTTGCATTCATTTATTTAATTAAAAAAATTCATGCATACTCTGTTCCAGGCACTGTTTTAGGTGCTGAGGCAAGATTAATGGTGCTTGCATTTGCAGAGGAGAGCACTATATGAGTTTTAGATGATGTGTCCTGGTTGATATATTTCAGATTAATATAAACATTTTCATGCTCAATAAGGCCAACATCGTATTCTTTTCAAAATTAAAATATGCTTACCTTGAGCCAAGGAAATAGTATAACTCATAGGGCAATTAAATGTTACTCTTAAATCAAATGCATTGCATTCAGTACCTAAAGTTATGAAACCCTTTTATTTTTCTAGACACTTAAGCTTTAAGTTAGTGTTCAGGCAGGAAAATGCTATGGTTTTATGGATATCAACCTCCTCAAGCAATACAGACTCAGGAGATTTCCCGGTGAGAGAGCACTGCAGCTGTGATTTATTAAATTAAAAATGGCTTATGGCAATTAGCCATGGAAGTTTCCTTCGGGCCACTCTTCTGATCACAGAGAAATATGACACAAATGGCTGGAATTTCACTGATGGAACTGCCACTTCCCTGCAAGTTTCTGCTCTTCAGAGTCCACCAGCTAGTTCTCATAGTTCTCAGGGCTATGATCTTCCTCAGAATTGTATCAACAGTATTTTTCACTACTTTTTCAGTGTTTGTTTGTGTTTTATTTCGCTTTATTTTTGAGACAGGTCCTTCCTCTCTCACCCAAGCTGGAGTGCAGGGGCATGATCAAAACACATTGCGGCCTCAACCTCCTGTACTTAAGTGATCCTCCAGCCTCAGACCCCCAAGTAGCTAGGACTATAAGCACACAACACCACATTCACCTAATTTTTGTAGTTTTTTTTTTGTAGAGATGGGTTTCATCATGTTTCGCAGCCTGGTCTCAAAGTCCTGAGCTCAAGCCATCAGTTTGCCTTGGCCTCCCAAAGTGCTGGGATTATAGGCCTGAGCCACCATGCCTATCCCTTTGCATATTTTTGCATTTTTGTTATTGTTTTTACTATTTGCAATGGTTTTGCTGGCAATGACCAAATCCACAAAAGCATAAATGCAAATCTAAGCCATACGGCATAACATGAACTGAAACACTTATTAATAATTATCATTTGCTCTTTTCTATTTCACACTGGCTGGAAAACATATTTTTCCTCATTCTTTTGTATTTTTCACTGTATCTGCAATAAAACTCTTAATTCGGTCTTGGCAATGCCATCTAATTGGTTTTATAGTTGCTACCAAAATAACATAGACTCACTGTACCCTACATTCACATTGAACTTTTTTTCTTCCAGTCTCTATTCATTTGTACCTATAATTTTCTCTGCCTAAAATAGTCATGCCCAGATATTCACATGACTACCATTCATTAGTTGTTTTTCAGCTCAAATATTACTTCCTTGGAGAGGCACTCCCATGCTATGAGTATATCCTAAGCTCAGTGTGAGTAACTCTATCTACTTATTTTAATTGTTATTGCACTTATTATTACAGGGTGCATATCTCATTTGCCATAATCATATGTCCCCCACTGAATATAAGCTGAATAAGAACAAATCCTTATCTTTCATGTTCCCTAGGAAAGAGATCCTGACACAATGTAGATAATACCTAAATATGTATAAGATAAATATGTAAAACTATCTCTAGAGATGCCAAAATAAAGTTGCTGAGAAGTCCTTTTTTCTTAACTTGAATCTTTCAATAGTACAGACATCAGTGCAAATTACTGATACTGTCGTAGTGCAGACCTATCTCTTTTATGATATGGGGTTTTTAAGATTATTTTGCTACTGTAGCCTGGAAAGCCAAGAATACTGGGATTTATTTGAAGATATTAGGGAAAAACACTGGTACTCATATATCCTGTAAGAGAAAATGTCAACAGTCTTCTGTGTAGAAAGTTTGCCCTCTTTGTATGTTCATAATAATTAAAGAGCTACGTATACAAGCCTGCAAGCCTGGAGAAGGACTAGAAACACTCACCTAACCAATCATATAAAAAACTCATCCCTAGAGATCATGAGATGATAGATGATGCCCAAAATATCCTTCCATCCAGCATCAAATATCTTCCTTTTTATGTTGCTTAATTCTTTTTTCCTTTTCTGCACTTTTAAATGTAAGCTAATTTAGAACAATTTTAGATTTAGAGATAAAATTGTAAGCATTGTACAAATAGTTACCATATGCCTGGTACCCAGTTTGCTCTATTATTGATATATTCCATTAACATAGTACATTTGTTATGGTTAATGAACCAATATTGATCTATTAACTAAAGTTCATACTTCACTTACATAGCCTACTCTTCACTTACATGTTATTTTTCTCTTCTAGAATCACATCTGGATCACAAGATTATATTGAGTTGCTGTATATCCTTAGGCTCCTTTCGGCTATAATGTCTCTGACTTCTCTTGCTTTTGATGACCTTGACAGTTTTGAGAGTACTTGTCAGGAATTTTGTAGAATGTCTCTCAAGTGATATTTACCTGATGTTTTCTTCTACATTAGACTGGTGTTATGGATTTGAGGAGAGAAACAAACATAGATAACCTATTTCATCACATCATATCAAGGATGCATACTACCAACGTGGCATCAATGTTGATATTAATCTTGATCACCTGATCAAAGTAGATTTTCCCACTTAAATTTATTCATTGTATCCTTTCCACCCAGTCACTATGTGCAACCCACACTAAAGGCATGGAGTCCATACTTCAATAGCAGGGACTTTTACTCCACCTCTTTGAGAGCTGACTGTCTACATAAATTAATTGGTATCTTTTGCATAAGAGATTTCTATTATCTCACTTTTGTTTCTTTATCTGTTTAATCATTTATATCAGTATGAACTTGTGAATATTTATTTTAAGGTTTGGATTACAATTCAAAATACTGCTTTTTGTACTTTGCTGCCCACAGTGTTCAGCTTTGGTCACTAGGAGTCCTTTCTACAGGCTCCTATCTACATTTGACACATCCTCTTCACTTTTTGTTGTTTGTTTGGTTACTTATTTGCAGAAATGTCTGATATTACAATATGCTCCAGGGTCATCTTGTATATTTTCTGCCTTAGTCTCAGAAGCAGCTGTATCTCCAACAAATTCTGGTTCTTTTTATTGGAGAATGGCATTAGGAAACAAGATTTGGTCCCCATCTGTACTTGTTGCTACTGGGATAGCATTGCTCCTAGGCCTCCTCAGTTAGCAGGGGGAAAAAAAGAAAATATATATGTGTATATTGATACATACCTGGAAATTAGTTTGTCTGTAACCAAGTATATCTATATAAAGTAAGCATGAGTTCATGCTGATGACTTCAACTGGAATTCATTAGTATTGGAAAATTCTAGCCTCCTCTCTTTGGTTACTTATATGATTCCAATAGTGAGAAACCTGGCACCCTTCATTTACCATCCTTTAACTTAATTATATAATTCTGATGTATGGATTTAGTACTAACAGATTTCAGGGTTTTGATGCTAGCTTTATATTCTCAAGAAAGTAATATAGATACTGCAGCTTTCTTTTGATTATTGTTCACGTGGTATACCTTTATTTGTTTAAGAAAAAAAACTGTACCTTTATATTTAATGTGGGGTTATTGTATAACACATACAGCAGTCTTGTTTGTTTTTTTTCCCTCTGCAGATTTATGTCTTTTAATGGATGTATTTAGATCATTCACAACTAAAATAATTAATGATCTTTTTGGATTAATACCTACACTGCAGTAACTGTTTTCTACTTTCTGGATTTTTTGGTCTCCCCCACCATTTCTGTCTTTTCTAGTGTTCATGGAGGATTTTACGTGATTACATTTATGTCTTTTCTTAGCATAAGAATTATACATCTTTTTAAAAAAAATTTTTAGAGATTCCCATGGATTGTAATAAAAATTTTTAAATAATTAAATATAAGTTTAAATTAAATATACTCTACTGCTTTCAAGTACTATGGGTATTTAATATCAGAATAGTCCCAATTATTTTCTTACATTCAACATATCATACATACTATATTCATTTTATGATTTATAGGTATCATATTCATTTTACTTTTCCAGATAATTACCCATTACATAGTTATTATATTTCTTTGACAAGTATTTTATAGATTATTTAAATTAAAACTGTATCTTCACTAATTTCTTATCCATCATTTTTCTTTCCATAGTGCAGATCTAAGTTTCTGACCTTAACCAATTTCAATCTCAAAGATTATTTCTTTTAAAATTTCCTGTTTAGCAGGTCTGCTGACCATAAATTCCTGTTTATGTTAGTCTAAAAGTATCTTTATTTCAAATATAACTTTGGAAAAATTGTTTTACTCGTTTGGAATACCAAATTGATATATTTTCTTACTTCAACACATTTATACAGCCAACAAACATATGAAAAAAAACTCATCATCACTGGTTGTTAGAAAAATGCAAATCAAAACCACATTGAGATACCATCTCACATCAGTTAGAATGGCGATCATTAAAAAATCTGGAAGCAACAGATGCTGGAGAGGATGTAGAGAAATAGGAACATTTTTACACTGTTCATAGGAGTATAAATTAATTCAACCATTGTGGAAGACAGTGTGACCATTCCTCAAGGATCTAGAAATATAAATACCACTTGACCCAGCAATCCCATTACTGGGTATACCCAAAGGATTATAAATCATTCTATTATAAAGACACATACACACGTACATTTATTGCGGCACTGTTCACAATAGCAAAGACTTGGAACCAACCCAAATGCCCATTAATGACAGACTGGATAAAGAAAATGTGGCTCATATACACCATGGAATACTATGCAGCCATAAAAAAGGATGAGTTCTTTTCTTTGCAGGGACATGGATGAAACTGGAGACCATCATTCTCAGCAAACTGACACAAGAATAGAAAACCAAACACAGCATGTTCTCACTCATAATTGACTGTTGAACAATAAGAAGACATGGACACAGGGAGGGCAACATCACACACCGAGGCCTGGGGAGTGGGGGTCTAGGGGAGGAATAGCAGGAGGTGGGGGATTAGGGAGGGATAGTGTTTGGAGAAATATCCAATGTAGATGACTGGGTGATGGATGCAGCAAACCACTACCATGGCACATATATACCTGTGTAACAAACCTCCACGATCTGCACATGTATCCCAGAACTTAAAGTATAATAAATAAATTTAAAGACAAAAAAAGATAAACAAATGGCTACAAACCAAAAAAAAAAAAAAAAATAACCAAAAACCAAAAAAAAAACCTTCAACACTTTAAATATTTAACTGTATTTTCTTCTCTCTTGGAAAGTTTCTGAAGACTCAACTATAATTCTATCCTTGGTTTTCTAAATGTTAACTTCCCTCCCACAGTTTCTTATTTTTTCTGTAAATATATTTGGGATTTTTTTTGCAGTTTGAGTAGCGTATGACTAGGTGAAACTTTTTGGTTTTTATCCTTCTTAATGTTCTCTGGGTGTTATCCTGTCTCGATGTTGTCTTCCTAGATCTCTTGTTTGGTGACTGTCATTAATTTTGTAGGCTTCTTAGATTATTACTTTTTATTAATTTATATATGTATTTTAAAACTGAGTCTCACTCTGTCACAGTTACTTGGGAGGCTGAGGCAGGAGAGTCGCTTGAACTTCCTTTGTTCAAGTGATGGTTCAACCACCACTGGAGGTTGCAGTGGTGAGCTTACACTGCTCTCCAGCCTCGAAGACAGTGAGATTTCATCTGAAAAAAATAAAATAAAAGAATGGCTAGGGGTTAGTTTTGTTTAATGTTTGCAATCATTTCAGGTGCCAAAGGCTTTAAATTTCTCTAATATTATTTCTGTTTAATTTGTGAAATTTGGGTTTGTCTAGGCACTACCCTCAGAAAGGGTCTGCATTGCTCAGCTCTTTTAGCTGTAACTCCTGTTATTATACTGGAGTCCTGTTGATACAGTGGTAAACTGTACGGTAGGAGAAAAATGCTATAATCTTATGATTGAATCTCAGTCTTTTAGTGGCCCTGTGACCTTCACAAATGATTCTCATTTTATTTTATTTTGTTGAGATAGGAAATTTAGAGATTATTGGAGTAAATAAATGTCACTTTTTCTGGTAGGATAAGGCTCTAGCTGTATCTTCTCCCCTGGATCATAGACCCTTGTTACTGACAACACTGTGGGGGCATTTCAGAACTTTTTTTTTCTTCCTCTTCCCCACCAAAGCAACAGGGTATGTCTCTCAGCTATTCCTAGTTAGAATGTGTACCCTTTCCCAGGGGTTCTTGAAGTTGAAACTGGGGAAATGTTGGCAACCTGTAAGTTGAGGATCCCGGAGTTTTGTGCTCACATTTTAGCCCATATTCAATCTTCAACAATTTGTTAAAAATTACTACTTTATTGTTTCTACAAGTTTAGAGCTTTACCAGTTTCTGTTTGGATTCAACAGATGTTGGATATTGCCCTCTGAAAATATCTATCTCTCCAGAATTCAGGATGGCAGCTGCCCTGTGATCTTAGTTCTCCAGTGGGTCTAAAAAGTCACATATTTTACTTATGTTTTGTCTTTTCTTGTAAAGACGAGAGTGATGATTTGTAATTTTTTTTTACATGTTAAAGCTGAAGTCATAAAACTATAGTAATCTTTTAACATTACTATCTCATCATTCTCTTTGGCATCAATAATACGGAATAAGAATGTAGCAATAATTGTAGATTCTAAAAGAAATGAACTGTTTTCTTTGTGATTGAGATTCACATAGGAAGAAAAATAAGGATAGAAGATTTCCCTTCCAAAAGGCACACGGTTACATCTTAAGAAATAAACTGATGCTCAGACAGCCACCGTTCCAGGAGTGGCGTCATAAACTACAACATACAGCATAATTAAACACGGAAAATTTATGAATCAATTTGAAAGGGTAGAAGGTGGTACTGCTAAGATATGAATGCACGCTTAAATGGCAGTTACAAAAGTGTGCATATGCTTCTAGTTGAATTAAGCATATGATTAGGTGATTATTATGTTGATTTGATTTGCTCAATTTGTGTCTTGAAAGACAAGACGCTAATTAAGACATTAAAAATTTTTGTTTTCCCAGTGCTACAGGAAAAGCCCAACTTAGAAAACTCACAACTTAGCTGTTATTTTAGCAGTAGTGTATTAACTGTCTGAAGAAATGAAAGAGAAAAATAAATCATATTTTTAAAATGGTATTTGAAATAGAACTGAAGTCATTAGATTTTTATAAAAGAACAAAACAACTTGCCCAAGTTCTGTTTTTACTGAACTGAAGTCGTTGTTAAAAGTCTATCTTCATGTTTGCTTTTCAGTTTAAAGAGCCTGCTTTAAATATGATTTACTAAATTATGTATAAAATTAACAGATTAACTTGCTTTCAGTCAACAGCAGATGAATCCTATCTTTATCAATTATTCATGCACACAGTGAACAATTTAAGAAATATTCTGTTTCCAATACCTTTAGCATGCAAAAATAACAAAACATTATATATTGTACTTGATAGAAAAATAACTATGAATTTTGCATACAATAAGAGTAGGCAACAAATAAAAAAGATGAGGCATTCAGCATTATATTTGTCAAACTTCAGCAAGTCTGCTGAATCCTCTGTTTTAAATAAACAAGAAAAGGAAGAAAACCAGGAATGAATTGATTGGGAATTGTGGAAACAGGTGAAACTGCAAGATAGACTTCTATATAACACAACTCAACAACTAAACAATGTTATCCCAGTGGTCTTAAGTCATCAGTCTCTAAACTGAAGCAAATTTTTCTGCACAAAATTGTACTCCAAGGCGGGAAAAGGATTGTATTTTGTTCCAAGAAAAACTAGACTGTTAGAAAGTTTTTGGAAGAATATTGGTCAGGAATTAGCCCCAAGAGAAGACAAACTCAGATGAGTAAACTGGGGTCTGAGAATAGGGCGGTAGTTGGTTATAATAGTGTCTTGTTATTGTAGTAAAGTGAAAACCATATCAAAATAAAAATGAGTTTGAGCCTGCCTCTCACAGGGTCCTGATAGAGCAGCTTGTTTGTGTTTCCTATACTTGTAGACTTAAAACAGTGTCATATACTCGTTTAGCTATTTTTTCATGTGTACACGAAATATCAACTACATTTAAATTGCTTGGTGATTTTTCTCATGGGTATACCAGGTACTTTTATACTTCCACTGCTTGGACATGTGGGAAGATTCAGCAGGAGCAGGACTGTATTTGTGCATTCTCATACTGCTGATAACTTAAAATGATAATTTATAAAGGAAAAAAGTTTAATTGTCTCACAGTTTAACATGGCTGGGAAGGCCTCAAGAAACTTACAATCATGGCAAAAGAAGAAGCAAACACATCTTTCTTCATATGATGTTAGGAAGAAGTGCTAAGCAAAAGAAGGAAAAGACCCTTAAAAAACCATTAGATCTCAAGCCGGGTATGGTGGCTCACACCCATAATCCCAGCATTTTGGGAGGTGGAGGTGGGTGGATCACTTGAGGTCGGAAGTTCAAGACCATCCTAGCTAACATGATGAAACCGCGTCTCTACTAAAAACACAAAAATTAGCCAGGTGGCAGTGGCACATGACTGTAGTCCCAGGCACCCAGAAGGCTGGGAAGTGGAGGTTGCAGTGAGCCAAGATCATGTCACTGCACTCCAGCCTGGGCAGCAGGGTGAGTCATGTCTCAAAAAAAGAAAAAAAAAAATCAGATCTCATGTGAGCTCACTCACTTTCACTAGAACAATATGAAAGTAACTGCCCCCATGTTTAAAAATTACCCTTAACCTGATGCCTCCCATGACACGTGGAGATTACGGGAGCTACCATTGAAGGTAAAATTTGGGTCAGGACACACAGCCAAACCATAACAAGGACCAATGACTTATATAATACATTTAAGCACATCAGTGTGATTTATGACATCATATATACATAGATTGATGAGTGTAAGCATTTTTTTTAAATGGAGATGCAATCTACACTGTGTTAAAGACTTCAAATCTTATATAACAAAATATGTTTTAATTTCCATAATAAGTTTAGCAAGTCAACTTTTGTTAATACATCTTCCAATGACAATGCAATTCATGTACCATGTGGAAAGCATATTAGCTCCTGACACTGGTTATTAAAGTTAGCGACTACAGCTGATTACATTTAATTATTCAAAAGCTCTGTAGCATGTAATAAGATATCCTCTAGTATATTTGAAAGCACAGCAATATCTTTAAAAAAAAAAACTTTATAGAATCTTAATAGCAGTTACAATATCCTATAGGCTTTTCTGAACTTTGAGGCAGGTTTTTCTAACCATGTACTGATTTCCTTTTTTGGATAGATGAATTTTCTGCCTTTTTAAAATCAATATATAAGGGCATCACCCCTTCTACCAAAAAAAAACTATTGCCTTCTAGATAATTAATTATAATTATTAACTTTATAATGATCTTTAGTCAAAACACAACTTACCTCTCCTGTACATGAACATTAAACACAGTTCAACAAA
Source organism: Plecturocebus donacophilus (assembly GCA_004027715.1). Classification (NCBI taxonomy): domain Eukaryota; kingdom Metazoa; phylum Chordata; class Mammalia; order Primates; family Pitheciidae; genus Plecturocebus; species Plecturocebus donacophilus. The sequence continues at coordinate 115,518 of PVKP010001357.1, read as the reverse complement.
CATGTACTTAATATTGTAAATATTGTAACATAGTACCCTTAGCTTCTTTTATTAATAATCTATTTATAACACTTAATACAATGTGCTCTTTCTGTAAATGATATGTGAACACTATGTTAAGAAAGTGATACTGTATAAAATAAATAATAAGATTATATTTTTAATATTCTGGTATAAGGAAACTTACATTTTTATAGGTTGGAAGAAAGCCATGGATACAAGGTTTATGGTATTGATTCATTATTTTTCAGTTCAGGTACACATTTACTATTAGTAATAAGATAACTTTTCATTTATTCAGCACATTCACATCTTATACATGTTACAATATTACAGGTTAGACCAAGATCTTCCTTTATGTTCTTAATTCCAAATAATGACTTGATCTACCTCCTTTTTGACAAACCTAAACTAAACTACCACTTTTGATGTTAATTGATTTCCTCCTCTTATCTCTCCCAAAGGAATGCAAAAGAGCAACAAACTCTGGTATTTTTAAGACCTATTTTTGTGGTAATCCTCATAACATAATCCTGCTTTGTGAAGAGACAAACCAGATTTTGCTAACATTAATCCTTTACTTTAGGGGAAAAAAGCTAACAGATAACATTTAGAATATAAGAGGAGAAAGCAATGAATTTATTTGTGATTTCAGTACCAAAGTCTTTCTTACTCATTTTAAAACTATATAGCTTTCTTGTAGGGAGTGCATGTCTATTTTATGAATGTAAACCTGGCACTCTCTCTATTTAGATACTCCAACAGTGAAATCCAAATTATAATCTCCCATTTCTCAATACAAACCCGTCACTCATTTGCTCTCCAATGTTGCCCTTCATAATAGTGATGAAACTTCCTTCTTCAAAACACTTTTGAGTATTAAAATTTACTTTAAATACATATCACAGAAATAGATACTTTATAAAGAAGGACAGGAGACTCAGACTTGGTTAAGTATGTTTCATGATTGCACATAACTGGAAAATTACCATATGGATGTCCAAAAGTTTGGCTTCAAATTTGAGAAATCTAAGCTAGCAAAAAACGCATTTTGGCATAGTTTGCCTTGTTTGGGAAAGCTGGTGAGCTGGTTTGCAAAAGTTGTTGGAAAAATAAGTTATGTTAAATCATTAGAGTTCTGTTATGAAGAAAAAGATACATATAGACTTTCTAAGTGTAGGCAGTAGTATAAACTCTGCAAACCTATTCAGATAGTTAGGGGCTGTTCTTTTTTAAATCCTTCTTTAATTATTAGAGGTGGGGGAAGGAACTTAATACTAGGATATTTCTAAATGATTTACGGCAATTCTAGGAGCACTGTAACATATATTCCCATATATTCCCCAGTATTAAAATGCACTACTATTATTGCAGACATTTAATTAAATTTGGTTGATATTGGAAGGGCAATGTCAAATGCCACATAATTTCCCAAATTGCACCGTGTTTATTTCTTGAACATAAGAGGTATTATTATGGAATCACAGCTGCACTACCACCTGTGTAATTTTTTATTGAAATTAGAAAAGTGTTGAAAGTTTGTTTCAATTATCAAAGTTTCCCATAAATCACTGACACAGCTATGATGAGGTATACATAGAGTAGCAAGAATAGAAGAAAAATAAAACAGTGACATTTTTCTTATTTTCCCTCTCAATTCTTATAAGTTACACATGAGAAACATTAATAGGGTTATTTGGGGATGTTATGGAGTTGTCAGTATTTCACTTCTTAAGAACAGAAAATATGTATTTTTTAAAAGGTGAACACTCAAGTCTGTTTATGGTGGGAACAAGTGCAGTTTTGTGATTAATGGAGCATTTAGATTGTGAGTAATTCACAAAATAAGAATGTTTCACTTCTTTTTACACCCATCTTTCTCCACAAAAGTAGTTCTAACCTTAAAATAATGTTCCTATAAATCTGTCACTGAATCAACATGCTTTATTGGAGATGAGATGGAGCAGGTTGCTGCTCCAGTGATGTAATCTAATATGTCCTTAATTACTTTGAGTTTCTTACTACTGTGGTCAAACTATGCCAGCAATTTAAATATCCATTGCTTAATATAAAATACTGTCCCTCCAAGCTAAAGAATAACATTAATTATATTCTCATATTTAAGTCTTTTCTATATCTAAAGGTACTGAATTTAACATGCCCTCTAGTTGAAAGTTCAGTACTATTACAAGATAGACTGACAAGTTCAGTTTTCTCTCTCTCTTATTGCACATCCCCCCCAAAAGGAAACTAAATTATATGAGGTTGAAAAATATCTTCATGTCAGAAAATTTAATGTTTTTTTCACTTGAAACAGTTTAAACCTTCAAATTGAAGCCACAGAAAAATTATTAATGGCATTAACTTACAAGCCTGCATAACACACCCATATAGGCATGTGTAAGCACACAAATGTGGCACTAATATCTTTAAATATGTAAAGATCAAAAAATTTTTGCCACACGTATCCCCAAAAGAATAAGGAAGCCAGTTATTCTGGTTTGTATGTCTGTCTATTTAGTTTTCCTCAGTCCTTTTTATGTCGCTACTAAATCAATGTATCAGACTGATTATAGCCTCAACTCTAATGATTTGGGGTGTAATGAAAACCCTTACTATTTCAATCTGGCTAAATTAAATAGCAGTAGTTATGAGGTTATACTATCTTATTTGAACCTATTGATAGTCTCATTATAGTTGCCTCATATCTATTTCTTGCAAGAGTTCCACAGTGCAATTATTTTTTCCTCTGAAAGTAGAATGGCATTGAGTTCTGTTTTGATAGCTGTCTTTTTCTTAATGTGTAAAATTCTCTGAAAGGGCAGGTTTATTTGTGTTGCTTCTGAAAAACATAATACAGTAAATTACAGTGTCCATTAGGTGAGATGCAAAATGTCTTCATTTCACATTTAATACAAAGCGAGATTCTTTAACAATTGAATTATTTCAATAACTAAGTAATATGGAACTAGTGGCATTAAATCTTTTTGCCTAATTATCAAAAAGCTGACATTAGTCCATATGAAAAATTGCTTCTATGACAAGCTATGTGTTTGAGGGGAGTTTGGAAGAGGCAGTCAGTATTTTGCTCTCGAATAAATGTCAACAATTTAGCATTAATTCATCCCTTAATTGTCAAATTTTCTCTTTCTTTATTAGATTGACTGGCATCCCTGTTGGTATTACTAGTACATGTGTGGTAGGAGAACTGTTAGCTAAATATAGGTTACCCTTTATTGCATTGAATTTCTGTTTATTATGTAGAAGAAAAGATATTTAAACACCCATAGCTGATTCATATACGTAAGGGATTTAGCAATATATATTCGTTTAAAATTGTTTATCTACAATTTGACATATACTTTGTTCTTATTCTGGCTGTAGTACTATTACTGAATATTATTTAGGCTAAATAGAACAGTTCCCATCCCTTGCTTGCATGCACTCACTATTCTTTCATGAAATTCTAGTGCCTATATAGAGTTCTATCATTTACCTCAAAAAATTCATCTATTTTGCTTAGCTCAACTTTGCTTCAAACTAGCAGATTTCACGTTGGTAGAATTCAATGTTAAATAGTTTGAACATAACCTTGAAGTGAATTCTTTTCTTTCCTTGTACTCAATTGCCCTCTTTGAGCTTTTCACAAAGTAAAGGACTGTGCAAAGCTGCACTGTCAGTGCAGCCAACACCAAAGTGATAGAAGTAGGAAATGCTATGGGGAATACTGCAAATGCAATTTCTGCTTCTTGCTTGGAAGTTTGGAACCAGCAACAGTCTAACAGAAACCCTTTGCTTTCTGGATGATCCATTTACAGTGTGATAAGCACTGCTGTGGAGTCAATATCCTTTCTTAGAAGCAGAACTTCTCATACAGTTAAGTATGTGTAAAATTGTCTTTCTTTTCTTTCTTATTTGACATATATCCCAGATTTATAACCAGTCTGCCGTGTACTTCCACTAAACATTCTGATCTTCCTCTTAGTATTTGATTTATGATCACTTGAAAAAGAGATATGTCTAGAATGCCTTATTACATATATCTTCTTGAAATATTTTTGCTGAGTTATTTTAATTCTAATGAGATTTTTATTTTCAAATTCATTTTTCTTAATAAAAGAAAATATTCATTTTCTTAAATTGATGTCTTAATATTTATATCATTCTAAAATGTGAAGTCATTTATCTGCTTTTTTCCTTCTATTAATATACTCTTTTAGTGTTTGTATGTTTTTCTCCATAAGGTATCATTTTCCTTATCCATAGAGAGTAATATACTGTTAATAATTCTGTATGGAAATGAACAATACTTTATATACAAAGTCTGAGTGATTCTGACCATGTTTCCATTTTGTTACATTGTTCCAAATCAATAAATCTGTCTTGGAAAACTTAGTATACTACATAGTAAATTATTAATCTCATTATTTGCAAAGTTGAAGGTTACTATCAAAATCATTCCTTTTGAGTAAGCCCTTTATGCCTAGGCTAGTCAAATATAAAAGCTATATCATGGCCAGGTGCAGTGTCTCACACCTGTAATCACAGCACTTTGGAAGGCTGAGGCAGGCGTTTCACAAGGTCAGGAGTTGGAGACCATCCTGGTCAACATGGTGAAAGCCTGTCTCTACTAAAAACACACAAAAACCTGGGTGTGGTGGCACATTCCTGTTATCCCAACTACTGGAGAGGCTGAGGCAGAAGAATCACTTGAACCAAGGAGTCAGAGGTTGCAGTGAGTGGAGATTGCTCCACTGCACTCCAGCCAGGACAGAGTAAGACTCTGTCCCCCACCAAAAAAGCTATATGATTTATTAAATTACATAATTACAGATTGGGATGCTCTGCACATTGTTTTTTGTTTTTTTAAAAATACACATTTTATTGCATTTTAGGTTTTGGGGTACATGTGAAGAACATGCAGAACTGTTGCATAGGTACATACATGGCAATGTGGTTTGCTGCCTTCCTCCCCTATATCTGGCATTTCTCCTATATCTGGCATTTCTTCCTATATCTGGCATTTCTCCCCATGTTATCCCTCCCCAACTCCCCACCTCCAGACCCTCCCTTAGTTCCCCGCTCACAGACCTCAGCATGTGGTGCTCCTCTCCCTGTGTCCATGTGTTCTCATTGTTCAACACCCGCCTATGAGTGAGAACATGCAGTGTTTGATTTTTGGTTCTTGTGTCATGGACATTGCTAACATTGATGATGAGATTTGTTTGTGTGATGCTATTAATTTAATGCAATAACTGTTAGATTTTTACAAACATGTGACACACATGTATTCTGAAACCATGTACATCTATTATGCATCAATAGAACAATAAATCAAATGTGTGAGATATACCATTTTTGTTTGTCTTGTGCAACTATGATATACAGCCCATTACAATGGAAATGTGAAGCCACTTGCTAGTTGTTGAGATCCCTCACAAATTCTATATCATTATGGAAAATCCTTGCTTAAAGAGAGAAACTTGTATTTGAATTCTTATTCTGCTACTAGTCTAAGGATTAATGGTTTGCTTAAACTCACTTGACATCAATATTTCCACACATAAAATATTGGCCAAAATACTGCAGTGATTAATTTTGCCTGTATTGGCAAAAAGAAAAAAAAAGAAAAAGAAAATAATCACTTAAGTTCCTTAAACCTAATGGGAAATTATTGTCATGTTGTTATAGGAATACCTGAACTAAGTATGGCTCCAGAGTAATTTAATGCTGTGACTCATCTGCTTCATCAGGGACTCAGTTTGCTTTCATTTTTTTTTTGTACCACCATTTTAGCATTCGATCTGTTTTTACTTTGTTTGTTTATGAGATGGAGTTTTGCTCTTGTCGTCCATGCTGCAGTGCCATGGCACAATCTCGGCTCACGGCAAACTCCACCTCCTGGGTTCAAGCAATTCTCTTCCCTAAGCCTCCCGAGTAGCTGGGATTACAATCATGAGCCACCATGCCCGGCTAAGTTTTGTATTTTTAGTAGAGATGGAGTTTTGCCATGTTGGCCAGGCTGGCCTCAAACTTCTGACCTCAGGTGAGCCGTCCATCTCAGTCTCCCAAAGTGCTAGGGTTACAGGCATGAGCCACCATTCCCGGCCTCCACCTGGTTTTTAATTTAGTAATATTTATTGTTTCAACATGATATAGCAATTTTGACATTCAGTTTTTTGCTTCCTGTTTTATAAAGTTAAAGAAACCCTTCCCAGAAGCCCTTACAGAGAGTTCCTAATTACTTCCCAAACAGAATTGCATCACATATTTCACATCTATTCCAATCTCTGGCAGGTGTACTGAAACCACAGTGCTTAGCTAAGGTCAGTAAAGACTTGAGAGTGGTGGATGCCCAAATAAACTACAGCCTCTGGCAGCAGAAAGTAAGTAGGGGTAGATGGTAGGCAGATAATTAGAAAGACATCCTACCAATATAGTATGTTTGTTGTCCAAAATACAATGATTACATCTGTAAGTCACCCAGCACAGTAGCTGTCACATAGTGATGCTTTAAAGAGACAAAACTTTACGTATTGCATTCTACCCCAATATATTGAATTTTTACAATGTTTCAGGTACCCTGAAAGCCACTAGCAATATAAATGTATTGAACACATTTGCTGAAGTCAAACACCTAATGATGGAAGAGTAAAAAAATATAGGACATAAATAAAACATACAGAAAATAAACATACTGACTCATAAGTTAATGCTACAGATGTTATAAAAAAGAGAAACTCACACTGCAATGAACAAAGATAAAAGAGTGTTAATTACAGATTTGGATGCAAGAGTGAGAAGCACGCAGGAGTCAAATTTGAGTGAATACGATGATGGTTCACTTTATTCTAAAAGTATGTGTTTTTGCCAGTCAGGAGAAGAGGGTTAATTTAGATTTTTCTGGAGGAAATCACTGCAATATGAATTGTAGAAACAATCCTAATAGGAACATACAAGGAGAAAGGAGTGATTGTGGAGGTTTAGGTCCCTGCTTCCTATCATATTTGGTTAGAAGGAAAAGGCTTCAGAGCCTAGAGAAGAGGTTCTTTGTTTTAGGCTGGAGAATTTAAGCCATATGATTGTTGAAACAATAAACCTTCCCTGCTGTTATCTTGGGGTAGATCCAACAGCATAGTAAGATGGAAGAGCCCTGGCTTCCACTCTGTTTTGCCAGCTGAACATTCATGGTTGGAAAACATCGGTCTCTTTTCGGCCATGTTCAGGCATCAAGGCCTAAGCATACATATAGTATGGTAGGCGAGGGACTTGACTTGCTACCTTCAACTCTCTAGTGAATTGATTGCTTTACAATTTGATTGTTGCAATTTTTCATGGAGCAATTCGGGAAGCCAATTCATTCTTGGGCAAGGTGACCCTTCCATCTCAAAGTCGTAGAACTGTGATGCTCTAATTTTCTCCAATTATCTTTTTTTTACTGTGATTTGTTAAATTTCCTTTCCCACTCCTTGGAAAGGCTCCATGACTTTTGAAAAACTGAGTTTTAGAAAGTTAGTCTTCTCAAAATCAGTGAGTTTAAAACTAAATTTGCTCATCCAATTGAATACCTTATCTCCTCTTCTCTATCTCCAAATTTCAGAGAGGTGCCATACTTTAGGAAACAGTGATTGGACATATGATAATTATTTCCCTTTATCTCAATGTACTTGCAAAAATGTTTTTAACATTTGGTGCATTTGGGACTTAAAATGAAAAAACTATATAAATAGATTAGGAAAATAGTAACATTTTTACCTAACTAGTGGTAAATTCTTCCCTTTTTGGCTGTTGTTGCTTACCTGATAATACTTTTCAGGCAGTATATGGCCAATATTTGGTTTCTTGTTGCACACATATATGAGTTCTTAGAAAAACTCCATGTGAGGGACTTACCCATTTCCTAGGCTCCTAAGGACTCTGACTTGACCTCTACCACTTCTCAACTTCCATTGTTTGGTGATCTAGCTACTGCAGAGGCCTTTCTCTTAGCAGCATGCTCTCTTAATGGCTTAACAGCTAGCATATGTAGGGCCCAATGCACTCTTCTCTGATGAAATAAAGGCATTTAGGCTGACAAGGGAGAGTCTTTTTCCTCCTGCTATACTTTTCCATTTGTCCTATCTCCATGTTTAAATAATCACAAAAAATGGATCATCATTGCCACTATACAAATCAAAGAACCAAGTCAGACAATCGGACAATGAGACTTGGTTCTTTGGTTTATATATAGGGCATATATGTATACATATATATACATACAATTATATATAGAGACTACTCTTCCCTATGTATAATCATCACCTGTTTTTCTCAGGAATCCTCTTATTGGTCTTCCTCAGGTTTTAATAAGGATCCTACGAATATGTATGCGACAACATCTTGGTACGTCTACTTAGAATAACAAGTAAACATACCTACTGTCTAGTTTTGCTTTGAGTTTCATAGAGTAAACTAGAATGGACTATTGTTTCAACAGTCTACATTTCCTCAATAATGGGATCACAAAATCATATTTTTTGTTTGCCATGCACCTTAGTTGGGTAATAGTTCTCCACTCGTACAGTTAAAGTTTAGCTATAGAATTTGCTTTGGGAATGAACATTCAAGAACCAAGCCCAGGCCTAAAAAACTATTTCACTATTGCATCTATTCCAAAACATCTGAAATTTTTAAGAGAAAAACATAGTTGATGTAGTCTGTTTTTCTCAAGAGGGCAAAAAATACTGAGAGCCCTAACTTATCAGCTGAACTCTGACTAGTTTCTGCTAAGACCCCAGGCACATGTGGTACGGCTACAAAGCTCAGCAGGGCCAGCAAACTAAACTCAATCTGTATTGACTAACACTCATTTGATCTGGAAATTAATGAGAATAAATGATTATTATTTTAAGTAGTGACTTTTAGAATAATTAAGTATGCAGGATTTTTGTGGCAATAGCCAAATAACACAAGGATTTCATCTCAGTTATCAGGTTACTGTAAAAATTTAATTTAGCAAAATGATATACTGAAATAGAAAAAAAGATGAATATCTAATATATAAATTTATTTTTACTTTTACACTCCTAAATGTATTTTAAAAGTGGACAATGATAAAGTCAAGTTTTATATTTTATTTTTTCATGAAACATGATTAACTATCAAATACATTTGTACTAGTACTGAATTTGAATTAATTAAGCAATTCCATCAAGTATATTTTGATACGAATACAAAATTCACTGCATAGTTTGTCTTTCTCTATGCAAAATCCTCTGTAGTTAGTAACTTCCCCTTCATGTTGATTCCTTATTACAATTATTCCAACATTTATTTTCAGTTTGATTAAAATGTACCTTAAGTGCTTCATTCTTTTTTAAATGTAACAAATCTGTACTGCATGTAATATTGAAAAGATTTACAATTTCAGTAATATTTCAATAGTAAAAAAAATTGCAAATTTAAATTTAGAAAATTCTAAGCAATAGTAGAACACATGGTATATGTTTAACTTTAAGTTAAATAAGAATTTTAAAGAGTTAATATGCTTTAAATAGGAAAATAGCAAATTCAAAGCAAGAAGATATTTTTCTATTTTGTTTCAGCCATTTTGTAGTTTTCCTTGATAGCAAAGGTTTTCTGATTTCTAAGTTATTTTGTAGAAATTGGAGTAAATGCCACAGAGGAATTTTGGCCTCATAAAGTATATCAAACACTCTTTATGGCTCCTGTTTCATTTTTGTACTTCCTAGTCCTTTTAAACACAAAAAACATGCCTTGGAGTTTTTCTTAAAATCATTTTGAAAGTGTGTTTTTGTTATGACCCATCAGTATGAAATATGGTTTTTTGATAACATGATGGCTAAAATAAGTTTTCTTCTTTCTTTCATAGAAGGATGGCAGGTTGTATACGTGAGGCCTGTCTATGTGTCTTTATGTCAAGAATTCAAACACGTTATTGAGAAATGGTGGTTTAAAATGCAAACATGCAATATAGGTTCAAAAGATCCTTGACCATGGAAGATTATTTAATTATATTTCAAAACTTAATAAAAGATAATTTGAGGTTCAAATTAAACAGAAGCCAAATCAACTGTTAAAATTCTATTTAACTTATCAATGTATTTACATGTTGTAATAAAAATCCAACATTAAACTTAATACATTTATTTTATACTTTACATGTAACATACAGGTCTCAAGCTCTCTTAGGAAATTCTGATAATTGCAAGTCATGTTCCAGTCTATATCATATAACGTGTCAACAAGTACCACAGTTTTGTAGATTTCGATGCAGTGGTGTGAGATTGCATTTTCCTGTCACTTACTATGTATAATTATCAGTCCTATGTAGCCAGTTAATACTTATGTGGGATCTGTTGGCTATTATTTCTCTGTTTCTTGTACTGCATGTGGAAAGACATTCTTCTTCAATGCTCATACTTTAAGTGTAATAAGCTCTTTGGAGTAACAAAAACATTTTATTTAAGGGATAAGAAAAGACTATAACAGCATAATTCAGAAGAAGAAGCACATTAAACAGGTAATTAACAATGATGTACTTAAATTTTTGACACTGAAGATTTCTTGATTGTTTTCTTTCTGTTCAGATCTGAGTTAGCCAATTTTTGTTTAGCATTCCTTTTCTACTGAGATTCTTATTTCATTTATTGCCCATATTTTGGGCCATAAAGCAAGCTTCAACACATTTTTTTTTTAAATGAAATCACAGAGAATCTGTTCTCTGACGCTGATGGAATCAAATTAGAGTTAAACAGCAGAGAAATCATACAAAATTATCACACTCAGAAATTAAGCAAGATATTTCTAAAAATACAGAGATTTAAAAAGTCTTACAAAGAACAAAAAATGTGTTGAGGTAAATGAAAATAAAAATAGAATATACCAACATTTCTGGGCAGGTAAAACAGTGCTGAGAAGATAATGTATAGCATTAAAAACTTACATCACAAAGGTGGCAAAGTCTCGAATCAATCATCTAAGCTTGCATTTTAAGAAACTAAGGAAAAAATATATACTCAACATGGCAGGGGAGATAGCACAATCACAAAGGTGGTTTTCCCAGGGCAACGCTTATGCATTGCACTCCACATGTGCTCACCTCTGTGATTTCCCCATATGTGGAAAACTGGATTGTATAACTTGTGGTAGTGAGGAACTGCATTAGTACTTTCCCCTGATTTTTTATTTTTTTCATTTTTTTAATAAAAAAAGAGAAAAAAGTAGAAAATAAGCCAAATACAAGCAGAATGAAGGAAATAATAAAGATAAGAACAGAAATAAATGAAATTGAAAAAAGAAAAAAAAAACAGAAAAATCAGTAAAGCAAGAGGTGAATTTTTTAAAAAATATCAATGCAGTTGACAAGATTTTAGCAAAATTAAAACACTGAATTATATATATATAAAACACTGTAGACCCAGAAACTCTGGGACAGACCTTTGCTAATTTAGAAAATTTATTCTGTCAAGGTTGAGGACATGTGCCTGCGACACAGCCTCAGGAAATCATGAGGACATGTGTCCAAGGTCGTCAGGGCACAGCTTGGTTTGCACTTTTTAAAGACACATGAGACATCAATCAATACATGCAAGAAGTATGAAAGAAGAATAAGACACCAATTAATATGTGTAGGAAGTACACTGATTCAGTCTGGAAAGGCAGGACAACTCAAAGCAATTCAAAACAACTCAATGCAAAGGCAGAAAGAAGTGAGGAGGGTCTTCCAGGTCACAGATAGGTGAGAGACAAACGGTTGCATCTTTTGAGTTTCTGATTAGTCTTTCCAAAGGAGGCAATCATATATGAATTTATCTCAGTTCTCAGAGAGTAAACTTTAAATAGAATGGGAGGCAGGTTTGCCCTAATCAGTTCTCAGCTTGAATTTTCCATTTAGCTTAGTGATTATGGGGGTCCAAAATATCTTGGGAGCCTAAGATATTTTCCTTTCTATATATAGATAATATATCTATATATATACAGAATGTATATATAGAGAGAGATACATAGATATATAGATAGATAATGCAGATGCAACACACAGTAAACAGGAAGAGAACACTAAGAACAACTCTACAGATATAATTTCAGCCACTGAGATGATAATCAATATATTAAAGAGTACAAGCTACCAAAACTCAACCAATATAAAGTGAATAATTTAATTCTCTTGTAACTATTAAATACATTGAATTTGCACTTCAAAATTTTTTCCCAAAATTTATCTCCAGTGACTAATGGTTGTACCAGAGAATTATTTTAAAGCTTACAGAAAAATTAACACTGATTTTATCTATACTTCTAGAAAATGAAGAAAGAATACTTTACAACCAATTTTATGAATCCAGTATTACCCTTATATCAAAATCAAACACATTCAGTACAAAAAAGGAAAACTACAGACCAGATCTTCATGAACATAGGGGCGAACCTTCTTAAGAAAATATATAGCAAATAAAATATAGCAATATATAAAATTGATTATAGGCTGTGACCAGGGGGCTTTTATTTCAGAGATGCCACATGCTGGTTTAGTATTTAAACTCAGTCAATATAATTCACTTATTAATAAATATAAATAGAAAAATTACATCAACTGAAAAAAATTAGAAATAGAGGAAAACCTCCTTGACTTGATAAAAGACATTATAGGAAACCTACAGCTATTATATTTAATGATTAATAACTGTATATTTTCTTCTTAAATCAAGAACAAGGCAAGGATATCTGTTATCAGTTCTCTTATTCAAAATAGTCCTGACATAGTATCTTTCCCATAGATTGAACATGAAAAAAATAAAACCACCCTATTTGGTAATGGCATGATTGTATATGTATAATATACCAAGGAATGTGCACAAAAATTTCAATAAATTATAAGTAAAATTACTAAATTAATATAGGTTCAGAATCTGACATGAGAAGGACTTGGTTGAGATTAACAACTGTGTAGAGTAACACAAAAGTAAGAAAAAGCTATTGTGATGATCCTGAACTTAAAGAAAATCAAGAAATTGCTTACAGGCACTTAGTCATTCCCCCTCACCACACACACAACACACACACACACACACACACACACACACACACACACACCCCAAATGAAAGTGGAAGATTCAGAATGCAGATTTTAAAAAGAAAACCAAAACAGAAAAAAGATTACCCAGGTTGCAATGTGTAAATGATGCCAAAATTACCATAGAAAGTTTGGAGATTACTACATGAGAAGATGCAAAAAAAAAAAAAAATTCTCAAAATATCTAACAAAAACACCTTTCCAAGATGACAGGGATCCACACTTGGAAGAAATATCTGTAGAGAATAGACTGTACATTAAACTGAATATAAATATTGGAAATAAAGAAGAGAGAAAACATGCAGACATAGTGGTTGAGTTGTCTAGAGCTTTATATCTCCAAGTAACTACACAGAGAGGTTTGATACATATATGCATAGAAACAACTAGATATTTTCTATAGAAAACCGAAGATAAATTAAAGGCTCAGGTAGAGTAAACATAAAAAGGTAGAGAAAGATACACCATCATAATATTAATAAAAATAATCTTAGAATTGCTTTCTTAAATTCAGACACAGTAGAGTTTATAATAAGAAAAATATCAATGACAAAGAGATATGTTATATCATGATAGAGGAGTCAATTTTTCAAGAACACTGTAAAAAATCCTGAAGCTATATGTACCTAACAATAGAGTATCAAATTACATGAGATAAAAACTGATAAAACTACAATGAGAAACTGACAAATTAACTATCATTATTTGAGACTTCAATACTTTTCTCAGTATCTGATTGATTAAGCAGGTACAAAATAAGAATAGTATTTGACCTGAACAGCATCATCAATTAACTTCATCTAACTGACATTGATAAGAATATTTCACCCAATGGCAATAAAATACACATTCTTCTAAACTTCACATGGAGCAATCACCAAGATAAACCATATTGTGGACCATAAAACATACCTAAAACAATATCCATGATGAATATTGATGCAAAAATCTTCAATAAAATACTGGCAAACTGAATCCAACAGCACGTCAACAAGCTTATCCATCATGATCAAGTTGGCTTCATCCCAGGGATGCAAGGCTGGTTCAACATCCACAAATCTGTAAATGTAATCTAACACATAAACAGAACCAAAGACAAAAACCACATGATTATCTCAATAGAGGCAGAGAAGGCTTTTGACAATATTCAACAGCCCTTTATGCTAAAAACTCTCAATAAACTAGGCATCAATGGATCGTATCTCAAAATAATAAGAGCTATTTATGACAAACCCACAATCAATATCATAATGAATGGGCAAAATCTGGAAGCATTCTCTTTGAAAACTCTCACAAGACAAGGATGCCTTCTCTCACACTCCTATTCAACATAGTATTGAAAGTTCTGGCTAGGGCCAACAGGCAAGAGAATGAGACAAAGCGTACTGAAATAGGAAGAGAGGACATCAAATTGTCCCTATTTTCAGATGACATGATTATATATTTAGAAAACCCCATTGACTCAGCCTAAAATCTCCTTAAGCAGATAAGCAACTTCAGGAAAGTCTCAGGATTCAAAATCAATGTGCAAAAATTGCAAACATTCCTATACACCAATAATAGAGAGCTAAATCATTAGTGAACATCCATTCAAAATTGCTACAAAGAGAATAAAATACCTAGGAATGCAATTAATGAGGGATGTGAAGAACCTCTTCAAGGAGAACTACAAACAACTGCTGAAGGAATAAGAGATGACACAAACAGATGGGAAAAAATATCATGCTCATGGTTAGGAAGAAGAAATGTCGTGAAAATGAGCATATTGCCCAAAGTAATTTATACATTCAATGCTATCCTCATCAAGCTACCAATTACTTTCTTCACATAATTGGAAAAAAACACCTTAAACTTCATATGGAACCAAAAAACAGCCCATATAGCCAAGACAATCCTAAGGAAAAAAAAAAAAAGCTGGAAGTATCATGCTACCTGACTTCAAACTATATTACAAGTTTACTGTAATCAAAACAGCATGGTACTGATACCAAAACAGAGATATAGACCAATGGAACACAACAGAGGCCTCAGAAAGAACACCACACAACTGTAACATCTGATCTTGGACAAACCTGACAAAAATAAGCATTGGGGAAAGGATTTTCTATTTAATAAATGGTGTTGTGAAAACTGGCTATCTATGTGCAGAAAGCAGAAACTGGACCCCTTCCTTACACCTTATACAAAATTTACTCCAGATGGATTAAAGATTTAACCATGAAGCCTAACCCATAAAAACTCTAGAAGAAAACCTAGGCAATACGATTCAGGATACAGGCACAGGCAAGGATCTCATGACTAAAACACCAAAAACAGTGGCAACAAAAGCCAAAATAGACAAATGAGATCTAATTAAACTTAAGAGCTTCTGAAGAGCAAAAGAAACTATCTATAGAGTGAACTGGCAACCAACAGAATGGGAAAAAAAAATTTGTGATCTACCCAAAGGGCTACTATCCAGAATCTACGGAGAACTTAAATTTACAAGAAAAAAAAGTGGGTGAATGATATGCACACTTTTCAAAAGAACACATTTATGCAACCAACAAAATATGAGAAAAAGCTCATTATCACTGCTCATTAGAGAAATGCAAATCAAAACCACATTGAGATACTATCTCACTCCAGTTAGAATGACAATCATTAAAAAATCAGGAGACAATGAACAGAAAGCCAAACACTGCATGCTATCACTCATAGGTGGGTGTTGAACAATGAGAACACGTGGACTCAGGGAGTGGAGCATCACATACTGGGGGCAGTTGTGGGGGAGGGGAGAGACAGCGGAGTGTGAGGAGGGATAACATGGGGAAAAATGCCAGATATAGTATGCACCCATAAAATAAAATAAAATAAAATCAGGAGACAACAGATGCTGGAGAGGATGTAAAGAAAAAGGATTGATTTTACACTGTTGGTGGAAGTATAAGTTAATTCAACCATTGTGGAAGACAGTGTGGTGATTCCTCAAGGATCTAGAACTAGAAATACAATATGACCCAGCAATCCCATTACTGGGTATATACCCAAAGGATTATAAATCATTCTATTATAAAGACTCATGCACATGTATGTTTATTGTGGCACTGTTCACAATAGCAAAGACTTTGAACTAACCCAAATGCCCATCAATGATAGACTGGATAAAGAAAATGTGGCATATATACACCATGGAATACTATGCAGCCATTAAAAAGGATGAGTTCATGTCCCTTGTGGGATCAGGGATGAAACTGGAAACCATCATTCTCAGCAAACTGACACAAGAATAGAAAACCAAACACCACATGTTCTCACTCATAAGTGGGTGTTGAACAATGAGAACACATGGACACAGTGAGGGGAACATCACACACTGGGGCCTGGGGGCTAGGAGGATGGGGTAGGAATATCGGGGGTTAGGGGATTGGGGAGGGATAGTGTTAGGAGAAATACCCAATGTAGGTGATTGGGGGGATGGATGCAGCAAACCACCATGGCATGTGTATACCTATGTAACAATCCTGCATGGTCTGCACATGTACCCCAGAATTTAAAGTATAATAATAATAATAATAATAGTAATAATAAACATATCAAAGAATGAAAATTATGCAATGTATTTTCTGAGACCAAGATGGAATTGAACTAATCAATTACAGAA
Organism: Plecturocebus donacophilus; assembly: GCA_004027715.1. Lineage (NCBI taxonomy): Eukaryota > Metazoa > Chordata > Mammalia > Primates > Pitheciidae > Plecturocebus > Plecturocebus donacophilus. The sequence goes on along the minus strand of PVKP010001357.1, from coordinate 98,800 downwards.
AGATAGCTGGAAAATCACCAAATATTTGGAAATTAAAGAACACACTCCTATATAATACATGGACCAAAAAAGTCTGGAGAGAAATTTAAAAATATTTTAAACTAATCAAAAATAATAACGCAACTTATCAAAACTTCTAAGACTTAGCAAAAGTAGTGCTTAGGGAGAAATTTATAGCATTCCATGCATATATTACGAAAGATGAAGTATCGAAAATCAGTCATCTATACTTCCACTTTGGGAATGGAGAAAAAGGAGAAATTTAACTCTAAACAAGCAAAATGAAAGAAATAATAAAACATAAAGATAAAAAGTGGGATATACCTTCTCTAATCTCGGCCAATACAATGCAGCTTCTCACAATTTTGAAACTGGGCCTGAGAGAGTCAGACACTTTTGTTTGCCCTTTAGCTGAAAGAACTAAAGAAAAATTACATAGCAGTGCATGGAAAATCACGAAACCTCTGTGTAAAAGCTAAAAAATCCTTCAGGGATCTGGAGATGAAAACTAGTGAAGTCTCTGGTCCCAGGTTCAATTCCATTTTGAAGTCTTACTGCAAATCTCGTCTTGGATTCCATGAGATTCCCTTTTAAAACACTGTGAAAATCATGCTTAAATTAATTTAAGGTTGTATTACTTGTAAACAAGGAGTGAGATATCTAACACGAATAGCTAAGCCACAAAGACATTTGAAAAAAGAATCATCTCGAACCTTGTCCTGTCTGCCCCGCTCCTCTCCCTTCTCCTTCTTCACAATAACCAAGGATATGAATGGCTTTAGGCTTCTTAAGCATCACTATTTTAAAACAAATGCTCATATTATCTTTCTTTAAAAAATTTTTAGTTGGAAAGTAGAAGCTTACATTTGGATGCATCTATCTGTTCTGTGAAATTCTTTATTAAATGAACAATATGGATCAAATTTAGTTATATGAGAGTTACCATGGTGTAACCATTAAGGAATACGATGACATTTAAAAAAATATTGCACTAGAAATTGAGTGACCTATTCTAAACATAATACACTCTATATTGTGAATACAAGAAACTTTTGTTCAGATGGAACCTTGCTCTGTTGCCAGGCTGGAGTGCACTGGCACCATCCTGGCGCACCACAACCTCCGCCTCCGGGTTCAAGCAATTCTCCCGCCTCAGCCTCCCGAGTAGCTGGGACTACAGGCGCCCGCCATCACTCCTGCCCTGCCAGGCTAAGTTTTGTATTTTTATTAGAGTCGGAGTTTCACCATGCTGGCCAGGTTGGTCTTGAAATCTTGACCTCAGGCGATCTACCTGCCTAGGCTTCTCAAAGTGATGGGATGACAGGAGTCATCCACCGCGCATGGCCTCAAGAGGCTTTCAAGCAGGATATAACTTCAACTTATTTCTTGGTAGCAGTCTTTATTAATTTTTATTTTGTCATGTGATCTTTTCTCAAATCATATATATCAATATATGAATAAGCAAATAAAATGCGTATGTATGTTTATGTATCTTTGCTATTTTACTACTCTTTTTTTTTAACTTAGTCCTTTATATCCTTTGAAATTCTAAAGTTGAGAACTTTTGAAAAAAAAACCCATACCAGTATTACTACGTAAGCCAAGTACATAGTACAATAGAAACTAAAGACAACTTATATCTTGAAATAACACCTTTGACTAAATGTACAGAGATTTCAGAACCTTATGATAAAAGTCATTAACATGATACAAATTCTTGATTACTTTTGTTTAAAAAAAGCTTTGAGATTATCTTGCTTAGTGTTTTGGCCAACTCTTTTGATTAGTTCGGAGTTAATCAGTTCCTATCTTCATTCTTTTAGTAAAGTAAAATGTGTTTTGAAGTTCCTTTTTTACCAAGGGCATTGGTATCAATGGCAGTTCATTTTCTCCTGGGAAGCTATTGCAATTTTGCTGTGCTAAATGTTTGCACTAAGCACTCAGTGAAGGCTGAGGTCACCTCTCTTGTTAAAGAAGAAAAATTGTAACCCTTTAACTCAAAGTTTTCCAAAGTGCAGTGTAAATTGTAATTACCTCCTGAAATTAATTTTTTTATGATATAGCTGTAAATTTTATCTTTACTGTTCTCTATTTTCACTGTGTGGTTAGATAAATATTAATCTGAAGCAGTATATTATGACCCAGAAACATTCATTTTATTCCATTATGCCAAATGCCTCACAACACATAGTTATACAGTAAGAGAAATCAGTTTTTCTTCAGTTGTCCTAAAACAATGCCATGCTTCAGTTAAGCACATCGTATATGAAAGTAATGAGAAAGTCATTGCCAGGGTTTGTGTTTTCACTAATTGATAGTTGATTTTCTTTTTAATATGTGGGTAATTAATACTATTGTTGACAGTTCTTAATAGCAGTGTTGCTATGATAAATATTTGAAATGTTCATTTATACTTACTATGAAATCTATAGTCTGCTAGTGTTCTGCATGCATTGTAGTAACCTTTTACATTTGCTCATATGACACTTGCTGATTTGATCAGAGAACTATTGCCTCTTAGAGAACGCTTTCAATTTCTAAAGAAAAAATAATTAATAAACATTTGTATGTAGTAGTGATTAAGTGAGGTACTATGAAATAACTTTTCTATGCAGAAAATCATTGACATATTAGCTCTAGTTGCTTTTTCTTTAACATCTACATACAATCAGAAATGCAAATATTTAGACTGTTCTTCTTGGACAAGAAAAATGTTTTTGTAAGGTATATTCTCTGGAATTAGAAAATAAAAATGTGAATTCTTTCTGAGAGTTGAAGTTTTAAATTAACATATTTAGTCAGATTAAAAATGTATATGTTTTAAAATAAAACAATTTCCAGGCAACTATCCTGGGTTCTAATCTGAAATGAATAACATATATAAAACAGAAATGCATGGTGGAGTAGGGGAACTATTCAATCAGAAAATCATGAAAAAGAACAAGCATTGTTAATATTCACTCAAGAGGATAGTTTTTTAAAAGGATAATTCAATCTATGGATTGAAACAAATTGGAGCCACTAGCTGACCATTCCCTATGAAGGGTACACATGCATTTATGTGACTTAGCCTCCGCTGCTAAATATGAAAACAGGCTGACTCAGTTTGCTTACATACATACATACCAAGCAACTTATTGTGCCTTTTAGGAAGAGGATGAGCTAGTCATATACATGTAAAAGTGGCTGTGCCAGTGAACTTTACTTCTCATAGTAAAAACATATTTTTCTAAAAAAGCATTCTGATATCACTGATTTTTTATTTTGCCTCTTAAAAATGATCGTGACACTTTTGGTACTGTTAAAAAATTAGGACTGATGGCAAGAACACAGACTGTGGTAAATTTGTTTAAATAATGACCATGCTACTGTGAGACTTCTTGAGAATCATGTCACAGATATAAAGAAAGGTAATCATAGGTACCTACGAACACATGGTCCATGACAAAAATACACCTATAGGTACTCTCACATGCACACAATTGTGAAAACGCAGAAAAATCTTTTTAAGACAAAAAGAATAAAAGCGATATGAGCAAAGTGATAAGCAGATATTGTTACCTCACTAGTCCTAATATGATTTGTAGATATCTGCAATGTACTAGCTCTTAGTGGCTTAGTTACAGGGTGACAAGGCCTAACTTCACACAAGCTTGTGCATTGGAAATCAGACAGTTTCATAAAAATTGAGATCTTGAGATCTATCTTCTCAGTCAGGGGTCAAAATAGAAAATAAAGTGGCTCATTCAACAAAGGGGGATGATAGGGACAATACTCACAAAATGTCTCTCAAAAACAGTTTTTAAAGGACGTCCTTTAGTGAAAAAGATTATCTCAAAGGAGTATACAGAATTGAACAATAAACATTACTGAGAAGAAAAATTGAAAACCATGTGAAGAAATCCAGAGGCTTATCATTTCAAATATTAATACTGCATTACTATTTACTTACAGACAGTAAAAATAAAATGGAAGTTAAAAAATTAATAACTCTCTTAAAGGTATGAGTGTAGTACCTGATATTACTCTTTGTCAGTTTTTTTTTTCTTTCTTTTATCATATGAGAAATGGACAAATATATGTTTTAATTTTACATTTTGTAATATTAGGCATTCAGTTTGATATTTTGGGTTACCACTAAAAAATAAGAAATGGAGTATATATTCTTTCCCAACCAATGAGAAAGAAAAATCATTTCGAAAACAAACTAACCCAAATAAGGCAAAACAAAACAAAAACCCTCAATCAAAAAGAAGGCAGGAGAGGAGGAAATAGGAAAGGAACATAGTGATTTTCTTAGGTCCAGTTCCACAGAAGCAGACCCTATGATGAATATTCCTGTGTAAGTGGTTTCCTAAAAATCAAGGGAACCCCTTAAATAAGAGAGGAAGCAAGACAGAAAAAGGAAGGAAACGAAGCAAAGATCTAATTTCAAGGAAAGTCTTATTAAGGGTATCTTCAATATAATCTTTCATTAGAGCTCTGGGGCTGTAAGTTACATTTCAGAAATTCCCAGGTGCTCTGAGCTCTGCAACAGCAAGCAGAATGTGCTCCAGTTGCCTGAGCAGAGTCCCCCAAACATAGTCCCTCAAACAAGCTGCTGATTCAGGCTATTGCTAAATCCAGGGGAAAACAGAAGTGCTAAAAAGGATCTAAGGGAATCTACACAAGGTCCCCACATCATCTGCAGAGACATACAAGGAAAGTGCAACATAAGATGTTCAAATATTTTAAGTACAGCAATAATCATAAAAATATAAATGGACCTAATTATCCAGTGAAAAGCAGAAGTTGCAAAATTGGGTTTAAATACAAATCTATCTTGGGTTTAACATAAATATATATTCTATTTACAAGAGATTCACATAAAATATAAGGACACAGAAAGATTGAAAGTAAAAATTTAAAAAAATAAAATCAGGAAAATACTAAGAAGTTAATATAGCTGTTAATATTAGATGAAATTTACTGAAATCAGGTGTATTATTGAGAATAAATATGGTCCTCAATAATTCAATTAACTAAAAGTTAAATATAACAAAAATTATTTATTATTGTTAAATGTGTTCAAAAATATATACAACTAGTGACAGGACCATATAAAAATTTACAAACTCATCTTAATAGAAAATTTCTTTTATATAAATTTTAGTAGTGTAAAATATGCATATTTTAAAAGTATACAAATTTCAAGTTTACAATGTAATGAATTGGCACTAAATAAACACTGCCAGGTAGAGCGAAGATATGTTTCATACAAAGCTCTAGGTAAAAAAATAGAACATCGTGAATACCCCAGAGGCACTGTCCTGTATCTCCCAGAAATAACCCCCCGCCCCCAATCATTTAACAGTTATATTGACATGGCACCATTGGTTCACATCACTTATCTTACATTTTTTGAATAAAAAGATATGTTGCATAACATTATTTTGTTTGGCTTATTATATTCAATAATCTTTGGGATTAATCCATGTTGTAGAGTGTACAAGTTTTATTGTTCTCAGTGTTGTATAATATTCTGCTATTTAAATACAGCATTTATCCATTGAATTTATCCGATGAATGAAGATATGGATATTTCCAGTGTTTTTCTATTACTCTAGTATGAATAAAGTTGCTATAATCATATTTGTACATAACTGTAAAGCTAATACACAGGCATGCATTGCTATATTATAGGATGTGTGTAGCTTTACCTTTAGTAGATATCATTAAGCAGTTTTGAAAATTAAAGTTTCCAGCAGGATTGTATGAGAATTCCCTTTGCTCCACATCCCTACAAACACTTAGCATCATAAGCTATTTTTATTTAATCATTCTGCTTGCCATGAAGTTATATCGCATTGAGGTTTTATTTGCATTTCCCTATCTATTAAAGAGGTAAGCACTTCTTATATGTTTATTATTTTAGATATCTTTTTTTTTTCAGGGGACGAAATGCCATTCAAAAGTTTTGCACATTTCCTAATTCTCTATTTTCCTTGTTGAATTTTAGAGTTGTTACACATTTTGGATAATGGAGATGGATCATATATGTCAAAAATAACTTTTCCCATTTTCATAGCTTTTGTCATCCCCTTAAAAAATGTCTTATGAACACACACTCTTAAATTTAATAATTCAATTTATCAATTTGTTTTGTCCATATTTTTTTTACTTCTCATAGTTTAAGAAGGTAATCTAAGCTTTCTGCTAGATGTACAATTTTAAAGTTAATATTTTGATAAATGTTTAATTAAATTATTCAATTAACTAAGTTTTTAAAGACACAGGTTCTTGCTGTGTTACCCAGGCTGGAGTGCAATGGTGCAATCCTAGCTCACTGCAGCCTCAAATTCCTGGGCTGAAGTGATTCTCCCACCCCAGCCTCCTAAGTGGCCTGGATTACAGGTTCATGCCACCATGTCCATCTAATTTTTTTCCATATTTTTTTAGAAACAGGGTCTTCCTATGTTGCCCATGCTGGACTCCAACTCATAGCCTCAAGAGATCCTCCTGCCTCTGTCTCCCAAGTGTTGGGATTACAGACCTGAGTCCCTGTGATGGCCACAATATGTATTTTGTACTCATTTCACTTAGAACTGATTTCTTTTCGTAGGAGGAGTAAATGTTGTTTTCTTAATTGAGAAAATTGCCTCTTTCCCCACAGATCTGTAATGCCAACTTTGTTATAACCCAAGTGTTCATGCATGTGTGTTTCTGTTTCTAAACTTTATTCTATTCCGTTTAGTTATTAGTTTACCCTTCCATGAGTTCATGAGTAGCACACTGCTATTACAGCTGTAGCTATTTACTATTAATATCTGGTATTGTAAATCTTCTAACCTTTTCTACTACATCTTCTACAGTTCATCTGGGCTATTATTTCCCTTTGCATTTCCACATACAATTTTGCATCAGCTTGTCCATCTCCTCCAAAGTAAATACTTAGATTCTGATTGGTTTATATTAAGGGTCTACATGTCTGTTTGTAAAATATATATGTATTTTTAAAGTTGAGTTTTTTTAATTCATGAATATTTTCTGTTCTTTTATCATTTAGACATCCTTTGATTTCTTTATTTTAAAAAATATCTTCATAGTGGAAGTACTGAACAATTTTCATTAAATTTATGAGTATTGATTTTTATGCTACTTCAAATGGCATTGTTTTTACATTTTAAGTTTTTAATGGTTATAGAATATTATTTATTTTTAAAAATATTGACCTTATCTCAGGGAACTCCTTAAATTCACCTGTTTTTAATTCTGTTGTATTGTGTTTTGTTGTGTGTCTTTTTTTGTATCTATATATTCACAATCGTGTTGCATTAAATTATAATAGTTTTAGTAGTCCTTTTGCATTCTTTATATTGTTATTTTATTTTCTGGTTTTATACTTCTTAGTAAAACCTAGAATAAAATATTAAATAAAGATAAAAATTAAAAGTATTTTATTTCATTTCTATCATTTAGAGTAACATTTTTAATAATTCATTATCAAGAATGATGTTTGTGCCAGATTTTTTGTGATTACTTTACATGAGATTTAGAAAATTTCTTACAGTCAAAGAAGTTCTATGAGGGATGTTTACAGCATTGAATGCCTACATCAAAAAAGAATACAATCTCAAATAAGCAGCCTAACATTACACCTCAAGGAGAAGTAAAACAAGGACAAACTAAATCAAAAGTTAACAAGAGAAAGAAAATAACAAACATCAGAGCATAAATAAATAAAATAGAGACTAGAAAATAATAGAAAAGATAAACTAAGTATTGCTTTTTTGAGAAGTTAAACAAAATGACAAATCTTTAGCTAGGCTAACTAAAAAAGAAAAAAGACTCAAATAAATAAGCAAAATGAAATACAAAACATGATACATGATAACTGGTAATGCAGAAGTATAGAGAATTATAAGACTACTATTAATAATTGTGTGCCAACAAACTGGATAACCTAGATTAAATGGATAAATTTCTAGACTCATACAACCTACTGAAACTGAATCATGAAGAAATTTAAAAATCTTAGCAGACCAATAATGAGTAAGGAGATTAAATTAGTAATAAAATATCTCCGCCACCCAGAAAATATCAGGACCGGATGGCTTCATTGGCTGAATTCTCTAGAACATTAAAAACAAACAAACATTTGGGAGGCCGAGGTGGGTGGATCACCTGAGGTCAGGAGTTCAAGACCAGCCTGGCCATCATGGTGAAACCCCATCTTTAAAAAACAAACAAACAAACGAAACAAATAATATCAATCTTTCTCAAATTCTTCAAAATTATTAAAGTCAATGAAATAAATCAAAACTATTATTACAAGGCCAACATTACCCTGATACTAAAGTCTGATAAGGACACTACACAAAAAGAAAAGTACAGGTCAATATTACGGATGAACATAGATGCAAAAATCCTCCACAAAATCCAGCAAACCATATTCAACAGTACATTTCAAGAATCATTCACCATGATAAAGTGGGATTTAGCCCTGGATCAAAGATAGTTCAAATTAAGCAGATCAATTAACCACAGCATTAACAGGATAAAGAACAAAGCCTATATGATTTTTGTAACAGATAGAAAAAAAGTACTTGACAAAATGTAATGTTTTTTCATCATAAAACCTCTCAACAAAATAGCCTTAGAAGGAATGGGGCTAAACACAATAAATATGTGGGAAAGCCACAGCTAACATCATACTTGAGTATATGTATTCATTATATATATACTTAATAACTAATTGCTTGATCCCTTGGGAAATTGAACTTGGACCTTGTTAAAGCATATCATACATACTTAATAAATAATTAAGTATATAGATACTTAATAACTATTTAAATGTTTAATTCCTTGTGAAATTGAACTTGGACCTTGTCACTGACTGGTTCTGTGATATTAGGTACTCCTTGACTGCCAGTTTTCTCGTTTTTAAAATAAAGATCACAACTATACTCATATCATATGCCTGGAATGAAGATTAAATGAGAACCTATCTGTCTGTCTGTCTATCTATCTATCTATCTATCTATCTATCTATCTATCTATCTATCTATCCATCCAATCACATTTAGTACACAGCTTTTGTTTCCTGTACTTGGTAGCACATTTTCCTATGGTTTTCTGTATATTAAATAGAGAGTGGAATAAATTGCTGTAACCAGCGTCTTCAGTTAGAGTATGCTCATTGTTCTTTGTCTTATGAACCATGTAATCTAATTGTCATCACAGTGTATCTGAACTAGAGGCCAAATATCTCAATAAAAAAGAAATTTCTTCTAAAAAGTGAACTTATAAACTATAATACTACTTTCTAAACTTTGTTTACCAAAGTTGTAAATGAAGGAAAGAGATTAAAAAACTACTGTGAGATTGTGGGCAAGTGGTAAGTGAGTAGATATTGTGATGGTTCAGTGCATTTCTCTGATTGCTGATATCTTGCTAATTATTGGTCTGAAGAATCTGTAGGCACTAGATAAGTGTCAATCAACCACTACAATGGAAGACAAAATAATTTAAACAAGGCTTTATATAGGGCAACATTAGCATATTGTATATTTCCATAAAACCAGACATTGGACAGAATACAAATATTGCTAATCAAGGATAGTGTTTCTGTGTTCACATCAAATAATTTATTTTAAAGAATGTTGTTTATTTGTTAAAGTCAATTAAAAATTTGTATATCCAATTAAACTAAATATATAATTTTCATCTCTTACAAACTAATGTAGAATTTGTCTTATTTTATGGCTGCTCTTTTAGTCATGAAGCTATAGAGTCATTATGCATGGCTGTGTATAAAGATCAATGGAGCATTGCTATTTCAGTTTTCTAAAGATAATTGTGTTTAATGAAAAGAGAAGTTTACAGTTACTCAGTGATTCCCTACAGATTTTTAGTTTTTTAAATTTATTTTTATTTTTATTTTCTGAGATAGAATCTTGCTCTGTCACCCAGTCTGTGGTGCAGTGGCGCAATCTCAGCTCACTGTGACCTACATCCCCTGGGTTCAAGCGACTCCTGCCTCAGCCTCCTGAGTAGCTGGGATTACAGGTATGTGCAACCACATCCAGGTAATTTTTGTATTTTAGTAGAGGAGGGGTTTCACCATTTTGGTCAGGCAGGTCTCGAACTCCTGACCTCAAATTATTGGCCGGCCTCAGCCTCCCGAAGTGCGGGGATTATAGGCATGAGCCACCTCGACCAGCCCAGATTTTTAAATATCTTCTTTTTTTCCTCTTCTGTGTCTAACTACAAAGAAAACATGGAACATTTGAGATAGAGTAACTTGTTTAGATTGGCTTTGGAAAACAATTCTATGTGATTTATTTTCCACTAAGCATCAAAAATTCAAAGAGAAAAGGCAAGCGTTTAAACGTGCCCACACTGTGAATTACACATGTTAAACAAACAACTCTGGGAAACACCTCCCAAAGTAAGCAACTCTAAGAGTACAAGAAAAAGGAGGCAGTTTATAATCAATTGCTTTACATTTTTATTAAAATGTCTTCTGTCTTTTGGCTAAATCCAGGTAAGGAAGTCCAAACAGAAAAACAAAACAAAACATAACAAACAAAAACGACAAAAATTCAAGGCATTAGGTGTAAAAAAGAGTATCTGAAGAAGTAAATTCTTATAATTAAGATATACATTTGTAAGTTCTAGATGCTCCATCAGAAATACGGTTTTGTGGTATTTTTCTTTTGAAAATCTTTTGTCAATTTAACATTATCATTAACCATGTCTTCTTATACAATGATTTATATATATTCTAAATGTTTCTTCACATAAAAACTAATATTTTAATTGAATTTGAAGTATTATAAAATGTAGTCATCTTTAATTCACATTCCGTGTCACTGCCAGTTCTTATTTAGCACTTAGGGAACCTGATCTTGATGTAGCCAATGTGTAAGTGGGTGTATGACTTTTTATTAACATAAAATATAAGACAAAGTAGTTAATTGAAACTTGGATCCATTTGCATATGTTTAGGTAATGATAAAAATATGACTAACTTTCTAGGACTTCTGTCATGTATTTCTACTTAGAATTTACAATCTTGTACCTACATTTGGAAAGAATTATATTATCAACTTAAAAAGTAATTAATTTTGCATATGGCTTTTGCATTTATCCACTTGTCAATTTTATTTTCATTAGTTATTTTTCTAATTCAAACTGTTCTAAAAAGAAGAAACGATTAAATAGTATCCATGTTGGTAGATTTAGATAAAACAAATAAGATATCAGAAAGCTACAGATGTTATCTAGTAAAACTACTACTTCACATGCTTTGTATTTTGTTCTTGCTACCTCCTTTAAGTGGATTTCTGGTAAATTATAATCTTACAAAGTCCAATACATTTTCTCCCATGGCAAAACTGTGGAACAAATAAACACATTGATTTTTCCAACATTGTAGATAAATCATTTCTTAGCAATGGTTTCTTCATTTATTCCAAAATCATAAAAAATTCTGTTGTAAGAAAACATCCACTATTTTTGTTAGTGGTTCCTTCATGAACTTGAAGGTAAGGACACTTGGCATCAAAATGTAATGAATACATGCTTTGAAACTAGCAGGAATCTTCACAAGTTTGTCTCCTCTAAAACGTAAATTTACTTATGTATTGAAATGATACAGTCATATATATCTTTGTATGATTAAATTGCATAAGGCTGTAAAAGATATTTTATATTATCTACTCTCCTTTGAAACTGGTCGTTCACAGTTTACAACTGTAGCCTATCATTTAGTGAATATATTTATGTTATGATTGAAGCCAGGTAATTACTGATATTGGGTATAAGAACCCGGTTTTAGTTTTATTTAATCCAACCAATAATTGGCCCTGTCCTTGTGGTTTCCTTTTTTATTCAAAATTGTTTTCCTCCAATTAGCCTTATCAAAAGTAATTAATTTTTATTTCTGATATTATTTAAAGTTGTAGTTTCAGATATAGAAATTTTTTTTAATTAAAACTTTGTCTTTCTTAGAATTTGCCCATTTTTGCAGAGTGTCTTTTAAGAAAATACTTTATCATTTATAGTCTCAAAAGAAAAAAACACTTAATCCAAATGTCTTAAACATAAAAATTAAAACAGATACATAAAATGTGATGTAACTCAAACTTAGTGACTCAAATAGATTAAAGCATATTTACTATAACTTATGTGGTCGCACTATGTGCCCATGAGGTATGGACATAGGTTTCTACCACAAGAAAAGGGGGCAAAAATTTTGAACAATTATACAGTCTAAATAGAAAAGAACAGTAGAAAAATAGTTAATTATGTAGAATGAACTTAAGGAGTACTGAAGAATTGAAGAGGTATCAAAGATGTGTGTAATATCTCCAGATTAAATGAGTGATGGGACTAGTAAAAGAGACAATATGCGTGAGAATATGAGAATAAATTGTGATTGATGTTTTTCTCTTTATTATTCCACTTAAAAGAGAACACTTATGCATTGGCAATTTTAACTAATATTTTATAAAAGATAACTCAATAATGAAATACACTGGTCTTTCTCACTTAAAATTCAAGCTATTTTTTCTAATCTTTGGCATACTTTTAAACATTCTTGGTTGTAAAAGAAGAGAAAATTTCTGAAAATTATTGAAACATTTTTTATTAAGGTTGAAATTTATTTCTTAGCCATATATTTTTGCATTTTCATAAATAAGCAAAAGATCTTTATAGAACTTAAAGGTTTTTGGATATTCTGGATAATCACATTTCTTTGAGTACAATTTTATATGTATGTCTCAAAGTTCAAACATTAGGAAATCACTTTTCATCAATCTTCATTTCCTATGAAGTTTATCTGAATGTACAGCCATTTTTCAAGTTTATCCTCTGATCACCTCAGCTGGACTCTTACAAAGATAAGACTGTAGCATAATATAGAGTCAAAATTCTAGAATTCACAGTTTGCATTAATGGACTGAATTTTTTATCGATTCTAAAAGTCATTGGATCTCATTCTGTTAGCTTTATTTTATTATTTTGGTTTCCATAATAAACCAAACGTGTAGTCTTTGAATTTACATGAATAAAAACTTGATATATCAAATAGTCAAAATAAACAAAAGTTGGAATGTATCTGAAACTACTTAACTGTGTATAAAAATGAGAAAAAATGAAATAGGCATAAAACGCTCTTAAGGAATTTTGTAAAGTTAGCTATTAGGATGTGTTTGTCAATTCCAGACCAGTGATAGAAAGTACAATTTTACACTTAAATATATATTGATAGTCTCTATTAAAGTTTATTCTAAATGTTTGGTTTCTTTAAAAAGCAACCTCAAGCATTTTGTCCATAAGAATTGTATATTAAATGGATAAATATATATATATAATCTATGGCTAGGATAATCACTGTCACTGAATATATTCATATCTGAGTTTGATACTATTAATATTACCCCCAAATAGGTAGAAGTGCGTAACAGTATCTTTTGTTTTCCCCTGCACCCTGCATTATCAACTTTTTTTTTTTTTTTGGCAAATATGACAATGACACATTTGTTTTACTCCGATTTCTTGAGAAGCAATTTTTCCCAAGCACATTCTTGTTGATGTTAGTCCCTGTAGGTTGGCTGAGTGGATCTTATCTGGAAAACATTCATATCATTTCTATGTATTTTTTTTTTTTGCTCTGTTGCTCAAAGGAGACAGAAACTTGAGTAGATTGGCCTACACTGTAAACTCATGCTTGTTTTAAAGAGCTGTTCCAAGGATTACCTTAAGGTGAGAGAAGCTAGTAAGGCACTTTGTTTTTTTCTTTAATCTACAACATGCAACTTTAACAGTAATAAAGTTAATATTTTAGAAATAAATAATTATTCTAGTTTATTTATCAAATTTTCAGAAACTGCAAGAAGACTTGAGTTTTCTTCTTGGAGTAGTCTTAAAACTCCTAATATTTACTAATTGTAACTTAAATTCAACAATTCTTAAATTACTAGTGGAGCTGAACACCTATTTATATGTTAAATTGTCTTAGTCTTTCTTTTTTTGTGTAAACAAAAAAGCCCTCCTATTTGTCTATATTTTGTTTAGATTGACATTTATTTAACTTTTTTCTTTTTTAAAAAAAAATTCCTTTTAAGTTCAGCAGTACATTTGCAGGTTTGTTACATAGGTAAATTTGTGTTGGGAGTTCACAGTTCAGATTATTTTGTTACCCAGGTACTAAACCTAGTACCCATTTGTTATTTTTCCTGATCTTGTCTCTCCTTCTACCCTCCACCCTATGGGAGGTCCCAATGTGTGTTGTTCCCCTCTATGTGTCCATGTATTCTCACCACTTAGCTCCCACTTATAAGTGAAAACATTCAGTATTTTGTTTTCTGTTCCTATGGTAGTTGGCTGAGGAGAATGGCCTCCAGCTCCATTCATGCACCTGCCAAGGACAAGATTTCTTTCTTTTTTATGGCTGCATAATACTCTATGTTTTGTATGTACCACATTTTCTTAATCCAATCTATCAGTGATGGACATTTATGTTAGTTCCATGTCTTTGTTGTGAATAGTGATACAATTAACATTTGCATGCGTATGTCTTTATAAGAGAATGATTCATGTTATTTTGGTGATATACCCAGTAATGGGATTGCTGGATTGAATGATATTTCTGTCTTTAAGTCTTTGAGAAAGCATCACACTGTCTTCCACGATGGTTGAACTAATTTACACTCCCAACAAGTGTGTAAGTGTTATTATTAATATTAAGTAAATTAGCTCTTTCATCATTCTATGTATTAAAAATTTCCCAATTTGATACTTAAATTTGTATCTAATATTTTAATCAGTAAGTTAAAAATTGTGGCTAAACTCTATAAAACAATTCCTTCTATAATGAAGGAAAAATAACTCACCAGAATACCATTTTTACTTTACATTCTGTATTTTAGCTTCAAAAAGAATTCATTTAAGTTCATGAACTTGCTGAACATTTCATGTATTAGAATCTTCTATTCTATCACTTATATTTTGAACTTTAGAACATTGGATACATTTTCCTCATGAAAATGTTTTTTAATATTTATAGATTTCATTAAATTATTGCACTACACTTTATAGAAACGGAATGTGAAAATGTTGGCAGCCATCCATGAGGCACTTTAATGCATAATCTACTCAAGTTTTTCTTCGTTTTTATTATTAAGCTATTTATAATGAGTAACATATAGTTCTATAACCTAACTGTATAAGCTATCACTGAAACAAGTTTAGTTGATGCTAATTTCCTGTAATTAAGAATACAACAAATATATTCGAGTAAGAATTTTTAAGGTCACAATTATCTTGGCTCCTAAAAATATTTTTCATTTTCCAAAAATGGAAATTTCTCATGATTCCTTTTCTAAACTATTTAAATATCTTTCATTAAAATTCTGATTTATATATTTATGAATCAATCCCCATTATATGAAAAGCAAACCAAAACATTATGGCAATAAGTAATCTATTATTTAAATAATTTTAATTTAGCCATGTTTAATAATGTTTATTTTCTTCAACAGATTTGTTACCAAAGATGCATTGGAAAAGTACTGTTTACTTCTGGAAATACAGAACTAAAGAATTTTTAAAGTAAAGATTTTTCTAACCATTGTTTGTAACACTTGCACCTAGCCTATTGTAAGCTCACAAATATTTGTCTAGTAATAAATGAATGGGCACTCACACCAAATCACTTCTTTATGTTAAGAGCTTTTATGAATCCTCTTAAAAGAGAAGATCCCCTACCTTTTGAGAAAATGCATTGAAGAACACAGGTAGATAGATTAGATAAATGATAGATAGATGACAGATAGATAGATACAGACAGGCAGACAGACACACAGATATAGGTTAATATTTCCCTTTGTGGTCCACAAAGGGAAAACTCATGAGGAACAAAGCCTAAAATATTACAACCCACTGAGCAGAGAATCACTGAGTCCATTTCCAATAACCTAGATCTGTTTCTATGTGGCTGGGACAACTGTACTCACCTATGCTTGAATTTGGAAATAAGCGGATTACTTACAATTTTAGGCAAAAACAGTTACTTTGTAGTAACTTTAGATTTTGTAATCTAAAACTGGATCTTTGTCTCTTGTTAATTCAAGGCTGAAAATGAACTGAGTATATGATTCAGAGCCCAGAGCTTAGCTGCTAACACAAAACTAGCTTAAGAGCTGTAAACAATGAAGAACCAAGTCATCGACAATGTGCCATCTCACTGGCAAACCTTCTGGAAGAGAATCCTAGCAGAAAGTGAACTATCACATAAAAAAAATCAAAACATGTGAGGAACATAAGCATCATGAATAAAGCAGAAATATATTAAATAAAAAATGAAGAACAAATCACATTCGATTATCTTAACAAAAATTGAAACAAGCAGACTCTAAATTCAACATGTAAACATAAAGTTTCCAAAAGTGTTAAGGCAATTCTGAAAAGAATTATTATCCAGCCATGGTGACGTATACCTCTAGTCCCCTCTACTTGGGAGACTGAGGCAGGAAAATCGTTTGAACCAGGGAGACAGAGGTTGCAGTGAGCCAAGATTGCACCACTGCACTCCAGCCTGGGCGACAGAGTGAGACTTCATGTCAAAAAGAAAAAAAAAAGACTTGAGGGAGAATTTTCAATGGGCTATGTCTTCTAGATATTAAGCCACTAAATTGTACGATAATTTGTTATACAGCAATAAATAACTTATCCTCCAAGATTCTCACCCTTATTCTAAATTCAAGATTCTAGTTTTCATTCCTGTCCACTAGTTCAGTGTTCTTCGATGAATTGATTATTTGTTACGGATATTATTTCTCTTTATATAATCACTACATTTAAAGTAACCTCTAGACACAATATTAGGCCAATGGAATTTCTTAGCCTGTGTACTTTAATGTGGCAAAATATATTTTATGAACATTTTACTCAACCCCATCTAAATAGTAAATTACATGTGGAAATTAGTTTGAAATTTTAATTATTTCAAAAGCAATTATTTGGTGGTAATTATTTCTGAAGAAGCATCTAGTCTCACATAGAAAAAGACAATTTTCCCATCAACTGGTTTCCATTTATAGAAATCACAATTTACTTAACATTAAAATAATTTATCTAAATCATAAAATGAAACACTATCTTGCCAATAGCTGTATCAATGTCTTATTATACTCTGCAAGTGAAAGAAGTATTCTTGGTCTTTGTTTCTATTTCCACTGATATCCATGACAATTAATAGTGCATTTTAATTTAAATTAGGAAATGGTATTAATAGACAGTAAAGAGAGTAATGCATATTGACATGCATATATATTATGCTTAAAACTTTTCCTTTGGTTTTTACTAAAACTTATGAATTATTTTTGAAATCGCATAAGCAATATTTTGTAGCATCTGAAACACATTATTTTTTCATCATGCTTCTAACAGAGTAATATAGACTAAAGTATATAAAAATCTCAGTGGTGTATCAATTTGGAGGATGTGTTCCTAGTTGTTCCTGTTTTAATGATTATGGATGTGAAGTGACTTGTTGAAATTTTCTTATTCAGTCTTTGCTGATAGCAATGGCAGGAATTTGTGAGCTTGATACATACTATATTCTGGTAACACATGAAGGCAAATAGTTTCTTTGTAAATCAACTTTTTTCCTGGAAACAGTGACATGGAGACCTTATCAAAGAATTAGCTACTCAGTCTGTAATGATCACCAATCCCAATGATCTATACTTAATAAATAAGAATATTAAGGAAGAAGTATATATATGAGTTAAGTTTTTAATCCACTTTTAATATATGACAATAAATGCAAATTCTTAAAAGTTTTTAAAGTGCAGTTTTAGAAATATTTTAATTATTTTTCAAAATGTACTTCTCACCTTCTAGACACCAGTAATTCAAGCTGCTTGTCATATAAAAGAGGATCAAAAACACAAATTGCATTTGTTTTCTTGGAATCTGAAGTCTATGAAGGTAGAAATATCTACAAAAAACACTATAATGAAAAACACTTTTTCATAGTCAACCAGCTAAATGGTTTACTAAATTTGACAGGAAAATATTTTATTTTTAATTATGTGACCCCTTGATAGAAAGTATGTTTTCAAACTATTACAAGTACTAAAATTGCAGCTTATATTTTACGGAGATAAATTGCTTGGTATTATAAATATATAAAATATAGGTAACCTAAAACTGTGTTTAGGTTATCTATTTTAGATGGACATAGATAGATAGATAGACAGATAGATGGATAATCATCAAGGTGCCTATACAATTTATTATCGTGTATGAGAAAACATTATTTTTAAAAATCTCTATTTTTAAATGTTTTTTTTTTTTTAATTCTAAAATTGTGTGAATGAGATGGTAGTCCCTGTTGAGAACTGGAGTCTTTCTTGAATAGGCATAACATTTCAAAGGACAGAAAAATGTTCTTCCAAATACCACGTGGCCTTTCAAAGTCTTCTGCATCTTAGACAAACTGCTAACATCCATCTGACAGTACTGTCTTCTTGTTCTTCATAAGGTGTGTTACAATTTACTTCAGAAAGACATGAAGGACTGTTCTTCAAAATAGCTGCAGTGAAAGAGAATTGTGCCTTTTATCTGTCTTTTTCTTTCTAAGATAAATGGAGCAGGTGTAGAGGAATTAATGAAGCAACTGCCAAATTGCAGGGGTCATTGGTGTGTTGAAAGCTATAAATTAGCCAGGTCTTGCGGGAAATTACCCTCTACTTCTATTGAGATTCTGCCATTTCTAAATTCAAGTTCAAGACAAGACAAAAAGCTATTTGAAAGTGGAAAAATAATGTCAGCTAACTTTCATTACTTTGGGTAATTCTAAGCAAAAACACACACACCAGAATATATAGAAATATTAACTGTAAATCTACCTATGTAAATATGGTTACAATGTTACTTATTCTACAGAAGAAAAAAAGTTTGTGCTTTGTTAAGAATATGTATTTCTATTCATCGAAGCAGTTTAAAACTACTAGGAATACAATCTACACTAGTGTACACAAATTTACTGATTTGTTAAATTCATGTTAAATCCAATGTTTTTCAGGGAATTGTTACAGTATAAAACTAGAGATTTAAAGAAATTTGATTTTAAATATGAGTTCACAGGACATATTTATCTCTCTGCCTCAGACTCTTACTTTCTCATTATTAAATAAAATGTTAAAGGAAAGTGCTGTTTTTAAAAGACACATCAGTGATAATAGAATAACAGCTCAAAAAGAATCTTAGAAAATCTTTTGAAACATGTTAAATTTTTATTTATTTTTAAATTTAGAGAAGGACAAAACAATAAATTTAACTCAGTTGTGTTGTGGGGGAAATTGCACTACAGTGCATTTGCAAATTATGTCAATTCTTTTTTTTTTTTTTTTTTTTTTTTTGAGACAAAGTCTAGCCCTGTTGCCCAGGCTGGAGTGCAGTGATACGATCTCAGCTCACTGCAAACTCTGCCTCCTGGGTTGAAGCGATTCTCCTGCCTCAGCCTCCTGAATAGCTGAAATTACAGGCGTGTGCCACCAGACCCAGCTAATTTTTTTTTTGTATCTTTACTAGAGATGGGGTTTCACCATGTTGGTCAGGCTGGACTCAAACTTCTGACCCCATGATTGCCCACCTAGGCCTCCCAAAGTGCTGAGATTACAGGTAAGAGCCATTGCACCTGGCATGTCAAGTCTTATGAATATTCTGCCATTACAAGAACCTATGAGCTTGGTAAATGGTTTGAATATACATAAACTATTGCATTTAATATGTTAATCAATGTGGAAAAAAATAAAATATATTGCCAGATCATCTCATCAGTAAAGAAGTAAAACTCTTCATTTACTTGTCATCTTCAATGTATCGCAATGAAATTTAAAACTTACCAATCCTATTAACTTACTGTTTTATGCAATAGTTCCTTCAACATCTGAATTTTCCACTCACCAATTTGGATCCCATATTTCACAATTCTAAAACTTTACCTAACAGTACAACTCTCTTGCCACAAATCACTCTTTTAATGATGCAGTCTTCAAAAAGCCCAATTCATGTTCACAGCAGGACAGCTAAATATGGGTGAATAAAGTCTAAAATCTTGTTGAGTAGCCTTATTTTGAATCTAGAAACTATAACACCAATTATGCCCTTGGTAATAGAATGGCATCAACTATTCTTGTTAATATTACTGTATTTCCGCAAGCCTATTTACCCTTGCATTCTCCTATAGGTTTCTCTCCTCTTCAAATGCCTCAACCTTGAGCCTTGTTCTCAACTGATGATTGTGCTTTCTGTTTCACTGAAAAGATTTAAAAGACAATAATAATAAAAATATTGTGAATTACCCCACGAACCCTTTACTATCACAGTTTTGTTTGTTGATTTACCCTCATTTCTCAGGATTCAAATGCTGGAGCATATCGGTGCCATCCTCAGCCTTCATCCCTTCCAATTCTCCTTGGGTAGATGATTTTAAGTATCATTTGTATGCTGCTTTTTCCTTAATTTTATGAGTTGCCTAGCCTTCTTCCTTAATTGAAGAGATATGCATCAAGTGCCTTTTCAAAATGTCCACTTGGATACCTAATAGGTTTCTCAAGTTTCACATGTACAAAATGAAAGTCCCATTTTTTTTCTCACACTAACCAGCTCCTTTGGCATTCTTTTTCTTGGTAAATCACACTTGTATTCAGTCACTTACAAGCTGTGGTAGAAACTGGCCATCTGACTAAACCATTTCTTCTTGCAGAAAATACACCTCAACTTTCATTGTGGTAGTTGAGATCATGTTACTAATTTTAGCCACTAGAATGTATACAGAAGTGATGTGTATCACTTTAGGTCCTAACCTGTAAATAAACACTACTTGCAGTCCTCCTTATTTCTTTCTGTTCTTGCAGCTGGGATGGAGATCATCCTAGGTCAAATGTGGAAGCCACATGCAGAAAGGGAAGAGCCATACTATAGCTAAGCCATATATCATCTGCTTGGATAAGGTTTTCCTGACCAAGAAAATACACAGAAAATTAATATGTGTACAAGAAATGAACAAATGGTATGTCCTTGATATGCTAGAATTTATTTCAGAAAATAGAATCATCATGAATCTCAAATGTATTGAATTACCTGAATTCTTTGTATTGCGTATTTATTTATTAATTATATTCCTAATTCAGCCATTTTTACAACTTCTCCGTTGTAAGAGACCATCCTGTTCTAAGCCCCTGTTATGATTCAATAGGATTATTCCAATTCTTAGGAAATGTTTTCCTTGAAAACGCATTTACTTCCTTTCTCCTGTTATAATTTTGTTTTGAAATGATTCTGTTAAAACTTGTCAGATAATGTCAAACTCCTGCTCAAAATTATACAGTGAATTCTCTTCTGAAAATAAGCAACATAGAGTCATATAAACTTTACCTCCCTCACTACCACTGTGACCTTCTGTTCAACCATTTTGTTCCCCACACTGCTGAAATTCAGTGACCACTTCTAGATCTTCTGATTTACTAAATGTAGTCACTCATTTGTGTCTTTATTTTAGTTAATCCTTATGGCTGGAAGGCTTTTCCCTAAAATATATGAAAAGCTTTCTCATCCCGTTCATTCAGCACCTGCTAAAAGTTTGGAAGGTAAGAATATAATAATGCATTTATATCTATTATTTTAGTAATTTCAATTTTGTGGCATATAAAAATAGAAATTACTTTTCACTTTTTATGGCTTCATAAACAATGCATGTGCATGAGCATATTTGAATGTCCCTCAGTATACTACTTACCGAAGTTTACATATATTGTATTATAGTTCAGTTGCTTAGTGATGAGATATGAGATGGTTATAATATGCCAGATAATCTAAAATTATAGTATCAATTTTTATTCCCAGAAGATGAAAATTCTGAAATTCAAACTATTTATCAAAACCTAGACTGATCCATTTTTTAAACTTTTTCATTTTTTTCTTATAATCTAATGAATGTGATTTTAATTATGAGTGCCCTAGTCATTAAAAAGTTTGGAAAAGTTTTTATACATTATGGATCATTTCTGTGACCTGTTTTGTCACAACTTTCCAATTTGTAGCCTACTTTTATCCTGTGATTTTCTATGTATTCTATCAACTATATGAATTTTTTTTGTTAGTAGTTATTTATATAATATAGTAGTTGGATATATTTTCCCTCAAGTTGTAGTTGATCTTTAAAATTTTGCTCTCTCTTTATGTAATAATCATAGTTTATCAATTATTACATATTTGTACTTTTCATATTTTGTGGTTTAATGCATTCTTTTTCTTTTTGATCCGAGGGGCTTATTACATTTATTGGCATGCAATTATAAAGTATCTTTTATCTTTAAAATATCTACAGCAACTTTAAATGTGCCTTTTTTCACTATTGATGTTTAAAAATATTTTTTATTGTCTCTTAAAAGTAAAACCTAAATCTATACAAAACCTTAAAGAAAACCTATGAAATACCATTCTGGACATAAATTCTGGCAAAGATTTCATGATTAAGATGCCAAAAGTAATTGCAATGTAAATGAAGGACAAAGAACATGGACACTTTTCAAAAGAAGACATACACGTGGCCAACAAGCATATGAAAAATTTCTCAACATCACTAATTATTAAATAAATGCAAATCAATACCACAAGATACCATTTTATACCAGTCAGAAGAGTTATTATTAAAAAGTAAAAAAAAACAGATGCTGGTGTTGATGTAGAGAAAATGAAACGCTTACAAGCTGTTTGTGGGAAGATAAGTTAGTTGATCCACTGTGGAAAGCAGTTTGGAGATTTCTCAAAGAAATTAAGACAGAACTACCACTTGACTCAGCAAGCTAATTACTGGGTATATACCCAAAGGAATATAATTTTTTCTACCATACAGACACATGCACATGTATGTTTATTGCAGCACTATTCACAATAGCAAAGACCTGGAATCAACATAAATGCCCATCAATGGTGGAGTGGATAAACAAACCGCACCACATATATGCAATGGAACACTATACAGCAGTGAAAAAAAACAAAATCATGTCTTTTTTCAGCAACATGAATGCAGTTGGAGGTCATTATCCACAGAAAATTAATGCAGGAACAGAAAACCAAATACTATGTATTCTACCTTATAAGCAGGAGCTAAACATTGAGTACACAGGGACATTAAGAAGGGAACAACAGGCACTGGGTCACACACAAGAGTGGAGGGTTGAAGGAAGGTGAGGACTGAAAAACTACTATCAGGTAATATGCTCATCACCTGGGTGATGAAATAATACGAACATCAAATCCCATGATATGCAATTTACCCATGCAGCAAACCTGCTCATGTACCTTCTGAACCTAAAACAAAAGTTGGTAGGAGAAAGAAAAAGAACACGTTCCATTTTGTCTTGTCTGCACATTGTTTCTCTTAAGAAATCAGCCATGAGTGAAAAAACATCTTTTCTTTGAGCTATTTTTATGATAAAACAAAACAAACAAACAAAAAAAGCTTTAATTTTTTTTTTTTTTTTTTGAGATAAAGTCTCACTCTGCCTCCCAGGCTGGAGTGTAGTGGCAGGATTTTGGCTCACTGCAGCCTCTGCCTTCTGGGTTCAAGCAATTCTCCTGCCTCAGCCTCCCGAGTAGCTGGTATTACAGGCATGTGCCACCATGCCCGGCTAATTTTTGTATTTTTAGTAGAAATGAGATTTCCTTTTTTTTTAGTATGTATATTTTATTGCACTTTAGGTTCTAGGGTACATGTGCAAAATATGCAGGATTGTTGCATAGGTACATACATGGCAATGTGGCTGCCTTCAATCTCTCGTCACCTATATCTGGCATTTCTCCCCGTTATCCCTCCCCAACCTCCCTACCCAGTGCTGTCCCTCTCCTATTCCCCATATTGGCCAGGCTGGTCTCAAACTTCTGACATCAGGTAATCCACCTGCCTTGGCCTTCCAAACTACTGGGATTACAGGCGTGAGTCACTGCGCCTGGCCAAAACTTTGACTTTCATTAATTTTTGTTTCTTTTGACAGGGTCTCACTCTGTTGCCCAAGATGGAGTACAGCAGTGCAATTTGCCCACTGAAAACTCTTTGAAAACTTTTAAGTGTTTTTTAAAAAGAATTCATTCTACAGTATGTTAATTAACCCTGAATCAATTGTTTTTCTCATCTATTATCTATTTGAATGCTCTTTCATCACTATTTGTTTTTTTCCTATCTTATTTTTTCTCTTGCTTCTTTAGGTTGAGAAATTTTTAGCTTGTCAATTTATATTTTTATGTGCCCACTTACAGTTAATTCTATAGATTATCTAATTTCAGATACTATATTTTTCCATTCTAAAATATGGTTATGATTACTTTAAAGCTGTTAAATTTCTGGAAAAAATTCTCCTTCCTTTTGTCTATTTTAGCCACTAGTCATTATCTGTATTTTCACCATATTTGGCACTGTTATAGTCAGTTTTTTCTTGCTACTCCAATTTCTTGACAATTTCCACAGCTCCTAGTATTATTTTTATCAAAATTCTCTGTCACATTTTGGTCTATTTGTGTTTCTAGTAATTTTTATGGAACTCTAAATTTTATACTGTAGAAACTTCAAATATTTCCTTTTACTAGAAAAGGCTGTTTTTTTTTTTTTCTCTCTGTTACACAGATAGAGAGAGAGTATGATCATTTCACTACAAACATGGGTGTAGCTGGATCAGTACTAGACTAAAATTTGAGGAATACTTGGTATACTCTGCTTCATTCCTGTTCCTGCTTCATTCCTGTTCCTTCATGGGGTCCTGGGCTTTTGATTGAGAGAGTTTGTCTGATGTTTGAAAGCTCATCCCTGAAAGACTATAGAACATCACTGCTATCCTTTGAAATTTTCCTAGTCTTTATGTCTAATCTCCTAATCCAGTACAGAATAAATATTGGCAGATATCTGTAGGTGAAACCACTGCTTTATTGCTTGAGCACAGGAACAATGGAGGAAATTTTTCTCCACTTCAGAAAGCGTTTTTCTAGGACTTAGCCTCCTGCAGTCCCAAGATTCAGACATTTTCTAGTGGAATCTAGGTATGTGGATGATGCTTCTCAAGTTGTGACATTTTGCTTACTTAAAAAGCATCATTGCTTTTCATTTTTTCTTTCCTCCAGCATAGTTTGTTTGCTTGTGGTGAGCCCAATTCTGTGGCCAGTTCTAGAAGTGGAAAAGACACCTAGTTTCATCAGCAAAGCAAAACAACAACAGTGAGCATCAGCTTAACTATTAACAGTTCTAACCTCTCGAGTAAGATACAAAATTCTAAAATCCATTAATATCTAGTGAAATCTCTAGCAATTCAACTATAAAAAATATTATAACTTACATTTCTCATGTGTAGTATCTTCAATTGGCTTTTTTTTTAAATGCCTTTGCACTTTACATTATCTATAAATCTTTGAAAGCTTTAAGTTATTATCTTTTTTTTAATTCTGTTTGGTTTGTTAATTTTATTTATATCTTACAAATAGCCAACTTACATGTCTGGGAATTTTCCTCAAAGAGTTATTAACTGGTAACTTACAGAACCCATGTGACTCACCCAACAACCAGCCTGGTGCCAATTGCATTAATGAGTAAGAGAATGTCATAAGCAGTGTTTTAACTATTTTTATCAGGTCCTTGCCGCTATTTTGATTTTGCAGACTTAGATTATGGAGAAGAAGCCAGCAACCCATGTTAGTTTGCCATACTTTAAGAAACTATATAAATCATATTTATGGAGCAAATTGTATGCTACACACTGTGGGAAATAAGTCAGATACGATTCCTATGAATATGCTGTATTTCCAACTCTTGATGAAACAGTAGGTAATAATAATAAGTAGTAAAGAAAGAAGAAATTTTATCTTCAAAATTTCTGTATGTTATGTAATCCCTTAAACGAGTATGACAACAAGTTATAAAAATTCCTAAGACTTCAATAACCTCAACTTCAGAAAGGGATCGTTTCAGTCTAAATGATCTGAGAATACATGATATCCATTTCACTACTTCAGTATTGAAATGAATACTTCAGTAGTGAAATGATTTATTACAGAATAAATAATTATGAATGATTACTAATTTGAAATATGTGTCATTAGGGTTTCTATTTCTTCATGGAGCTTTATTTTGTGTGCATTAACTTTATTTATTATTTAGAGACAGGGTTTCATTGTTTGCTCAGGCTGGCCTCAAACTCCTCGGCTCAAGTGATCCTCTCTTCTCAACCTCTCCAGTATCCGAGACTACAGACATGCATCACTGGGCCAGGCTGTGTTACTTTTAAAATAGCTTTAGATTAATTATATTATATTTATTAAGATGCAAGTGAATTATATGTGGCAAAACACTTGATTTGAAACAGTTGTTATTTTTACTAATAAATATCAAAAAATAACTTGCTATACTACAAATGTGGAAAAAAGTCAATAAAATAGCACCATAACATTATGACAGATAGATTTCTCTATTTTCCATTTTTCAAAGTACATTTTAAACTATATACCTTATTAAGCTAGTGTTCTTGGAAATTCAAATCTGGCCCCCTAAAATCCTAAGGGTTACTTATTTGTTTAAGTTTTACAGCACTCTCCACAGTTTATTTCATGATTTGCATCATTCCAAATTTGGATATAATTTCTCTATTATTATTATCTGAAATTGAAAGTATTCAAGCAGTAACACATTTTAAAAGGAAGCATCCCTGAGAGAATTTCACAGACTGTGTTTTGTTTTAACAAGATGAGACATACTAAGATTTCAGTTCCTATTGAATTCATAGATTCCTATTGAGATACAAATGAATGGGGTATGGTCTTTGAGTTTTAATTTTAATATTTTCATTTTTTATGAATGTGCTTTTTTCCCCTATTAATCTCTTCTTGTTTTCCAGGACACATTTGCATGAATACTACTAACAACTTTTGTCTTAATAGCATCCATACTTGCTAATGACAGATTAGTATAGAAAATCTCTAATGAAATAACTTAATAAAAGGGTTCTCAAAATATATGACTCACTAACAAGTATTTAAAAAGTAAGGTGCCCTTAGCTGGCAGGGCAGTTGGGGTGGGGGGTGCAGAAATGTAGAAAACCCTGTGTTAAAGTTAAGTAGATTTATTTCTGCAAGACAGACAAAATATTCTAATTTGCTAATGGGTATCACAAATATACAGTTGAAATGCAGTATTTAACATTTTCTAAACAAATTTGCAATGCCTCATACGACTAGCTTCAGTTCCCATTTTGAAGAATGCTAATATAATGGCAAAAAAAGTCAGGAAAGTGTGGTTTTCACTAAAAATAAGGAAAATAGTAAAGGCAATTAAATATACTGACCTACTATAATACAAACATTTTCTATTGCATGATATGGACAGCAGATAGGAGGCAATAATTCTATCATTCCTTGTATCATTAAGGAAACAATCATGAACAGGACTTAAATGATTTGAGCCCTCAGATATATAAAAAATGTAATAATTGTACTTACTAGGTTAATTTTTTCCTAGTCTTCTTTGCATACATGTGTCTAAGAACTCGATAGAAATGATGTTAAAATAAAGATCCCTCAATCGGTATCTTTTCACATCTTAGTTGAGAATATCTGGATGAAGTTCCAGCACCTGTACTTTTTATTATTATTATTATACTTTAAGTTCTGGGGTACATGTGCAGATCTTGCAGGATTGTTACATAGGTATAAAAGTGCCATGGTGGTTGGCTACATCCAACCCACTGTCATCTACAATGGGTATTTCTCCTAATGTTACCCCTCCTCAACCTCCCAAGCTCCTGTTATCCCTCCCCTATCTCTCCCACCCTGCAACAGGCCTTGGTGTGTGATGGTCCCCTCCCAGTATCCATGTATTCTCATGTTCAACACACATTTATGACTTAGAACACGTGGTATTTGGTTTTCTGTTCTTGTGTCAGTTTGCTGAGAATGATGGTTTCCAGGTTCAGCCATGTCCCCACAAAGGACATGAACTCATCCTTTTTTATGGCTGCATAGTATTCCATGGTGTATATGTGCCACATTTTCTTTACCCAGTCTATTATTCATGGGTATTTGAGTTGGTTCCAAGTCTTTGCTATCGTAAACAGTGCCACAGTGAACACACATGTGCATACATCTTTATAATAGAATGATTTATAATCCTTTAAGTATATACCCAGTAATGGCATTGCTAGGTCAAACGGTATTTCTATTTCTAGATCCTTGAGGAATTAGCATGCTGTCTTCCATAATGGTGGAACTAATTTACACTCCCACCAACAGTGTAAAAGCATTACTATTACTCCACATCCTCTCCAGCATCTGTTGTCTGCAGATTTTTTAATGATCGCCATTCTAACTGGCGTGAGGTGGTGTCTCAATGTGGTTTTGAATTGCATTCCTCTAATAACCAGTGATCCTGAGCATTATTTCCTATGTTTGTTGGCCACCTAAGTGTCTTCTTTTGAAAAGTGTCTGTTCATATCCTTTGTTCACTTTTTGATGGGGTTGTTTTTTTTTCTTGTAAATTTGTTTTAGTTCTTTGTAGATTCTGGATGTTAGCCCTTTGTCAGATGGGTAGATTGCAAACATTTTTTTCCCAATCTATTGGTTTCCAGTTCCCTCTAATGATTGTTTCTTTCACTGTGCAGAAGCTCTTAAGTTTAATTAGATCACATTTGTCTATTTTGGCTTTTGTTGCCAGAAGTCCTTGCCTATGCCTATGTCCTGAATGATATTGCCTAGGTTTTCTTCTAGGATTTTTATGGTGTTAAGTCTTATGTTTAAATCTTTAAGCCATCTGGAGTTAATTTTAGTGTAACGTGTCAGTAAGGGGTCCAGTTTCTGCTTTCTGCACATGGCTAGCCAGTTTTCTCAACACTGTTTATTAAACAGGGAATCCTTTCCCCATCGCTTCTTTTTGTCAGGTTTGTCAAAGATCAGATGTTTGTAGATGTGTGGCATTGCTTCTGAGGCCTCTGTTCTGTTCCATTTGTCTATATCTCTGCTTTGGTACCAGTACCATGCTGTTTTGATTACTACAGCCTTGTAGCATAGTTTGAAGTCAGGTAGTATGATTCCTCCAGCTTTGTTATTTTTGCTCTGGATTGTCTTGGCTATGTGCACTCTTTTTTGTTTTCACATGAAGTTTAAGGTGTTTTGGAAACCCTTCTCAGAAGCCCTACAGAAAGTATCTACTAATTACTCCCCAAACAGAATTGCATCACATATAATTTAACACTTTATGTTTGGCAAACAGAGTTTGCCAAAATTTTGTTTCATGCACAAAATTATTTAAAATATTGTATAAAATTACCTTCAGGGTATGTGTTTAAGGTGCATATGAAACATAAATAAATTTTGTGTTTTGGATTTGGGTTCCATTTACATGGTATTTCTTTATATATATATACAAATATTTCAAAATTCAAAACAATATAACATTTGAAGGAAACAACTATTGTTCTAGAATTTTGGATAAAGGATACTCAACAATTATAAGTGATACATTTTTAGTATTTGCTGAATCTAAAGGTGCCAATCTATATTAGAAAGTCATTAGCAGGTTTTTCTCATTTTTAGAAATCATTATGATGTCATGTGTTCATCACCATAATTTATGTAAGACAGAATACTATATAATAACATTTTCAGAATTTGAAAATCAACAAAAAGTAAAATACAGTTGAAAAAGTAAAGAATATTTTTCATAGCACATTAGTATTACTATTGACAGGCTCTTCATTGCACATTTAATGGATACCTGGCTTTGATTTTTTTTTCCAATACATTATTACTCTGTAAACTAATCAAATACCATTTTCTAAAGTCTAAAATTTTCCAATCTAGAAAAAATATCCACTACATTTGGTATTAGTAATAAGTAAATGAGTGCATTAATCATTACTTTTAAAATATGTGAGTAACAATCCATATTCATTTTATAGACTCATGAAAATGAAAGAAAAATAATCAGCACAACTGATCATTTTCTGCATTGAAACACATCGTTCAGGCCAATCTTTCTCACTCTCTCGCACTGGCTCTTCCTCACAACCTGACCTCATAACACCCAACTGCTCTAAGAGACAGCCCACCAATCTCTCCAGTTTCTATGGATTCTCACTCTCTTGGTGTTTTTTTTTTTTTTTTTTACCACATTTAGTGGCTTTAAGTATTCTGCATACATCGGTGATTCTCTACTGCTCTGCCATCTCCATTGTATATCACTAATATATCTCATTGTGTATTCAATATCAATTTTAATAAATAATAGCTAACTCAGTATGTACAAACATCAGCTCCTAATCTTTCTCACAATTTCTTCTCTTACCATAATGTTCCCTATCTCAGTTAATCAAAAGCCAGTTTTGCCAGTGTCTTAGACCAGAGTCATCATTGAATCCATTCTCTCCCACCCCATATGCCATCACTCCATAAATCCTATAGATACTTTTACAGAATCTCACCACCTGTTGCCTCTTTCACTGCCTCCAGCCTGCTGCTAGCTACCATTATCTCTTTCCTATATCACACAGTTACCTTGCAGCTGATCTCTCCTTTTTATTCTTCTCCTTCAATTATTCTGATCCCAGTACTGACAATGAGCCTTTAAAGTGGACATCACTCTTTTTCTCACAACCCTCTGCTACATTCAAACTCACAGTCAAAACCGAAGTGTTTAAACTGACTTGCCTCCTCTTCATTGCTGGAACTCATACACAACTACTCTTTCTATCACTCACAGTATTTTAATCACACTGGCCTTGGAATAGATCCTTGACTATGCCAGGTGCATTCCTATATCAAGGTTTTCACCAGCTGCACATTTTCTGGGAACTCTCTTCTGGAAATATTCCCATAGGCTTTCCTCTGACTCCTGCACTATTCTTTGCTCTAATTGGACTCTGTACTAGACCTCTCCCCACACTCAATTACTCCCTATAATTTTTTTCCTACTTTTTCTCCATACTAGTTACTCCCATCTATCTGTGTTTTATTTATGTGCTTTTTTTTTTTTTTTTTTGTAGGGGCATGGTTTTCTCTCTTCCATTAGAATGTAAGGTCTATAGGGTGTACTAGTTTTGTGTCACTGTTATAGCAAATGACCACTATCAACTTAAAACACCATGCATTTATTACGTCCGTTTTTTTTTCATTAAACTTTTTTAATGGATCTCAAAATTCTGTGACAACTTTTTGGTCAAGTTGTTTTCATTAAAAAGTACTGACTTTAAAAACTAATACACTTAAAATTGCCACATGCAAAAAAGAAAACCAAAGTTGTCCACATAACATTCTCTTTTCCTTCTGAAGGTTTTACAATGCATTGTTATCATTAACCAGTCTTTTACCACTAAGCTTAAATGACCAATTGAAACAAACAGTTCTGAGACCATTCTTCCATCACTGACTAAGACTGGGGTGGCGAGTATTAGGGATAATATTCACTTAGCCTTCTGAGCTTTCTGGGTAGATTTGGTGACCTTGCCAGCTCCAGCAGCCTTCTTGTCCACTGCTTTGATGACACCCACGGCAACTGTCTGTCTCATATCACAAGTGGAAAAGCAACCCAGAGAAGGATAGTCTGAGAAGCTCTCAACACACATGGGGCTGCCGGGAACCGTATCAATGGTGGCAGCATCATCAGACTTCAATAATTTAGGACCATCTTCCAGCTCTTTACCAGAACGGTAATCAATCTTTTCCTTCAGCTCAGCAAACTTACAATGTGCAATGTGAGCTGTGTGGCAATCCAGTACAGGAGCATAGCCAATGCTGACTTGGCCTGGATGGTTCAGTTTTTGTAGGTCAGAAGTCCAGGGGTAGCACAGATCTGCTGGGTCTTCTGCTTAGTCTAATGAGGCAGAAGTCAAGGTCCCAGCAGGACTGCGTTTCTTTTTGGATACTCTGAATATGAACCAGCGTTCAAACATATTCAGGTTGTGGGCAGATTTCAGTTGCATGCAGTTGTCAGACTGAGGGTTCTTTTCCTTTGGTGGTTGTCAGCGGAGGGTATTTTTTTCATTTCTAGAAGCCTCTTTAATTCTCTGGATCAAATCACTTTCATCTTCAATGCCAGCTTGGTGGCTTGAGTT
The DNA here is from genome assembly GCA_004027715.1 of Plecturocebus donacophilus. NCBI lineage: Eukaryota > Metazoa > Chordata > Mammalia > Primates > Pitheciidae > Plecturocebus > Plecturocebus donacophilus. The sequence goes on along the minus strand of PVKP010001357.1, from coordinate 66,656 downwards.
CTTCTCATGTTTTAAATCTTTCAGACCTCTTCTTCTGCTTCATATCTACTACTTCTAGCCAGAAAAAATTCCTGTTTTTGCATTCATGTGATTAGTTTGGGCCCACTCCAGTAGTCCAGAATTGTCTCCCTATTTTAAGGTCTACAGCCTTCATTATATCTCTGAAGTGTATTTTGCCATGTAATGCAACCTATTTCGAATCTCCAGGGATTAGAACTTGGACATGGTTTCTTCTGGGTGGGAGGTATATTATCCTGCCTACCATTAAGGTTATGAATTTGTGACTATGTGCATATATATTTTTTTCACAATGCCTGGTTCAGATTCTGTGCAAATTAATATGTGCTTTACATTTTAAATTGTGAACTTTGATAAATCCTCAGTTTAACATGGAAATACCAATGTAATATATTCTAGTAGTGTTTAAAAATAATGTTGCCAATTAAAGAGCTATATTGTTTCTAACATATGCCCAAATATTTTAGATTCTTTTAGTTCTATATTTGTCTTAGAAGTTTCAAGAATTATAATCAAATTTAATACTTGGCATTGTTACTACAAAATGTATAATCTAGTTAATGGCATAAAGGATGGTCAGAAATCACTATGAAATAAGTAATATGATATGTCATGAAAATATTTATGCCTATTGAAAGCTATGAAAATATATAGTGACAATGGTAGAAAGAATCCGAAAAATTTTCATAAAGAAATGTGACTTGAAGAATTAAAGTAATTTCAGTTATCTGTTATGCCTGGGGAAGACACCATAAATAAAGTATGACAAACGTATAAAAGTAAGACAGCATAGGGCCTATTTAAATGTGGATTTTCATGGAAATAAATGGTATAAAGGGGGGACAGAAAGAAATAAGCCTGGACATGATAGCATTAATAAATTCAATTTATTAAGCATAGTGAAGAAGCATGCACACAAAGCTCCAATGGGTGCACCGAGAAAATAAACAAATACAAAAATATATAACCTATAGGTTGGTGGCAAATATTGCAGAAAACTAAAGCCTGAAAGGAAAGGTTGAGTGGGTAAGGAAGATAACTTTCACATAACATATTTTAAGGACAGAGGGATAAAGAAGACCTTTCAGAGAACATATTTTAAGGACATATCTGAAAAAAAAATGTAAGAGGTGGATCTATGCTGACTTCTAAGGGAGTAATCTTCTAAGAGAAGAAAGATCATGCAGCAATGATCTGCTATAGCACGGGCCAAGAACAAGTTTAATTTATTTCAGAAACAGAAAGAAGGCCCCTATAATCAGGAACAGAAAGAGCATGTGTAGGGAAGAAGAGTGGTAGGAGATTCAGTTATAAAGGCATTTAAAGGCTCATTAGGGATGGCCTTGACTGAAAGAGTGAAGAATTCTGACTAGATTAAATGGATTGCTACTGAAAACCTCCACAGTTGTATAATAATAATTTCGAGTTTGTTTGTTTTGTCTTTTTAAAAGATGGCTCTGGAAGTAATCTACAGTGTGAAGCTGAGCTGGAAGCGACTAGGGGTGGAAGACTTGATACAGGGCTATTGCAATAATCTGGTGGGGAAGCAAAATATGTGCACTTGCAGACATGGTGATAGTGTTGAAGGTAAACAAGACATGAGATGCTGTAAAAGAACAATTGAGGGGAGACAGAGGGGAAAAAACCAGGAACAGAATTTGATACAGAATTGCCAAACTTTAAGTAAATGAACGTTAGTTAGGAAGGAACAATCATTCCGTGGAGGTAAAATATACTTAATTAAAATTATTTTATGTGTCACTGTTTGTATGTTGTATACAACCTCATTTATGGGATGCCTCAGATTCTCCAGGCCTTGCCTGCTTCTAGAATGTTCTTGACTTGATTCACCTGGCAGCAGCTGCAACAACCAACTCACTGTGCTGCTGAGGGTTTGGCACCTGCCAAGTCCTACCACCTGAGGCTATTGAATCACATCTTGAGCTCTTCCTCCTCAAGGAAACCCCATTTTGAAATAAGAATTTCAATTGTTTCCTACTCTCTGGTTAAATGAATTAAGAAGCAAATGAACTAATCATTACCCTCAATTTACGTCACAAATGATTTAAAGAGTTTATATAGAAAGAAGAAGAAAGAATGCATGAAGAGCTAAACAAAGCACAAAGCACAGATTGGAATAGAAGTTATACACTTGTAGAGACAGAGAGAGAGAGAGACAAAGACACCATGGCTGAGTCATATATTTGAATCTCAGCTTACTGGCAGCCTAAATAAAAAGGTTAAGAAAAGCAGTAATAACAATGTCTTCGCTCATAGAGTAACATCATATTCCTCTGGGGAAAACAAAGCTTTCCAGGAATAATTTCTACTTTATTTTTTCTTTTGTGAACCTTACATCAGAGACAAGGTATGACATAAAGTGCAATGGCCTCAACCACATTTCCTCAACAAATGTAAGTGTGGGTTTTAAAACCTGATTTTGATAGGTCCTTTGAAGAAAGGTGAGACTATGACATTGAAGTGAAACTCAGATAAATTTGGGGAATGGATGACAAGGAATGAGAGAAAATAATCCACACTTTTTTTTTCTGGTAGAAATGTCAAATAAAATTACAAATAGCACAAAAGTTTACAACTTTCCAATGGTTAGCTTATTCCTCTCTAGTGGAATGGATGCACAGTTATGGAATCATATGTCTCTGCTATTGGTGGTTTGGACATGAACCTGTTGGTCTATTTTGTTTTTCTTTTGGGGGGTTGGCAAGGACACCAGGGAACTCACAGATCTTTGACTACCATTATGTCCCTTAATATGCAAGACAGCCCTACTCAGTCCCTGCTGCGTACACACTGCCGAACTTGTCCTGACCCAATTGACAGTCCTCCTGTTCTAAGACGCCTTAAAATCCATTCCCAGAAACATTATATATAGATATCAGAACAATATACAGAAATACAGCTATATAAAGATATATGGATATAAGAACCAACATCTAAGATTACAAACTCACTTCTCAATGGCTATGCTTAACCTTTTTTCTTGATTTGCAATTTTTTGTTTTATTCACTTTTGTTAACATACAACATTCCGTAGTTCCTCCTGAAGGCTGTGGCTAGTAACCTTTCATTCTGTTTATACGTTGAGGGTCATCTTAAATAATATGTCTTTTATCATTCTCATGTTTTTAATGTTTTCTTGTTATTAGTATACATTAATATTATGACCACACATCTAGATCTGAATGTAAAATATTTTTTATTTATTTTTAACTTAATTAATGCTATCATTATTTTGGAGACAAGCTTTCACTTTGTCACTCAGGCTGGAGTGCAGTGTCATTATCACTGTCAACTGCAGCCTCAAACTCCTGGGCTTAAATGATTCTCCCACTTCAGTTCCTAAGTAGCTGGGACTACAGGGGTGTGCCACCCTGCCTGGTTAATTTTTTGCAGAGATGAGGTCTCACTGTGTTGCCCGGTCTGGTCTTGAACTCCTGGCCTCAAGCAATCTTCCTGCCTCAGCCTCCCAAAGTTCTGGGATTATAGGTGAGAGCCACCATGCCTGGTCTCAGTTTATAATCTTAATTTAAGAATGTATGTCTTTTCTGGAACCTCATTTCTAGACTAGTTCTAATTTTTATTTACTAGCAAATCAAATTAGAATAATCTCTGAACCATATATACAGCAAGTTGGTAGTTTAATCTCCCAATATTTGTTTCTTGTTTCAGAAGAAGTTAAATTTTGATTTTCCATTCAGATATGCTTTCTTTTTTGTCTATCATTACAATGTATTTGGAGATGGGGGTGATGTTGAAAGCATTAACTCAGAAAATTCATTTGAAATGATAAATGCATTAGTAATACGGCTAATTTTCTTGTGAATGCACCAAAGCAATTTTGATTAAAAGACCTAAATATTTACTTTTTGAGATTTTTTTTAATATTAACAATAATATTTTTTAAATGATTAAATAATAAACATTTTAAGGTAAAGATTACAAATGCAAATATGTTGGGGAAACATATTTATCAGGGGAAAGAATTTGCCATCATGGAGTTCCACTCAGTATTAATGCCAAGGCCTTCCCTTCACTGCCTTTGTTCTTCTGTGTATCAGGTAGCTAAGCATTTAATTTAATTTGAATTAAATTAAGTGTAAAGATTTGAGTGACTGGCTTATTATAAATGCATGTCTAGTTACAGCATTTCAGATGGGTTTCAGTCAGTTTCTGGGGCACTGACAGACATTATTCTGTTAAAAAATTTAAAATCAAATTGCAGAAAGCCACTGATGGAAGACACACAGCCCGGAGTGAATGTGGGTTCAAATGACAGACTGTTATTGTACTTGGGGGCACTGGCCATACAAAGCGTTTATAGCGTTTCCAGGCATAGTCTTCTTGTCTCTGGCTTCAAATTCTAAAGCAGACCTATACCTAAGGAGTACATCATTTATTTCCTTGAAACCAGAAAGTCTAGCTCATATTATATTTTATTTACAATTCTACTTCTGTTAACATAAACTGAATGCTTGTTTCTTTCAGTTCATCCCTTTTAATTCTCAGCAGTTTCTTTTGCAAGTCAAAACCTGCAGCTTTTATTTCTCCTTTAGTTCTGGCTCGAGTGATCCTTCTGTAGGTAATGTGAGCATTGCTGACTGATTTGCTCTAACTCTAAGGTTCATATTTTCCCGTCATGCCATGCTCCCTTCATTTTGTCTAGTCCTGTTGTAAATCAGGAAAAGGTTACTACAAGCTACCTGTTTTGAAAAATAAGAAAATTTAACATTTCAAGTTATTGTCTCTCTTCACAATTAATTTGAATATATATAAAAACGAACTAATAACATTAATCCTCTAAATGATATAGAAATGTATGAACATTCGTGTTTTTATATACTCTCATTCTTCCAGCAAAATGAAACTTTCATTGATGCCTTTTAGACTGAAATTCTGGAAATAGCGAAGGATGCATTTTAGAAACAATGAAGCAAATTTCAAAAATCAAAGGAATAATGCTCTTACATAATCACTTAACTCATCACTCTGCTGAGCAGAACTACAACTAAAACACAGATATGAAACATTTTTTTTCTTTAAAATTAGATCAAATGCATCAGCATTTTTGCAGATTCAGCACAGATGTTAGCATTTCCCAGACTTAGCTTATGAGGTACATACAGCTATTTTACACTCTGGAGGATTTCCAATATTACTACTTACCTAAATGACATTTGAGGTGGTGGCACTTAATGAAGTACACGTAATATAGTACTTAACTCATGACATCTACCAGGCAGAAAATACTTTATTAGCTGATCCTGTTCTATGAATATAAATTGATTTTTCCTCTTGGTTAGGAAAATTGGCTCTTCAACAATACTTCAAGATAGAGTTAACTGGGTCCATCTAGCAAATTAGAGTAGTTTCGTTGTATAAATGACAGCATAAATGGGAAAGGGTACTTAAGTCTAGTGATCTTTGTCCCTAGGCATCATGTTTATTGATTGCCCTACATTCAGGTCAGGAAGAAAGGTCTTACCTTACAGTTTGTAGAGACCCTGGAGTTTAATCACTTTGCTTCAAAGCATTAGGTAATTCTATTTTGTTCAATAAATGAATTCTTTAAATGTCAGGGTTTTAGCCGACTAGGACCTTGAAAAAGTAGATTTCCTTTCATGTTCCTTATTTCTAAATCACACTGTCTTCGATCCATAAATACAAACACATTTTAGTTATTGTTACAGTAACTGATATTGTTGAGTATATGGCAAAGGCCCAGGGCTATGATACTGAAAATGGAGTAGATAAAAGAAGCATGGGGCTACTCCTATTTTTTAATATTCAAAAATATTACTAAAAAGAAAGATACATAGAAGTTAAGGTAAAGAGAAAGACAGACATTGAGAGAGACAGAAAAAGAGAGTCAAAGGAGGGGGACAGAGAAGAGAAGGGAAAAGAGAGAAAGATATATTGCATACGAATAGTAAACATTTTGTAATTCAGGCTTAATAATAATCGATCTTCAGACAAGGGGAATTTTAATCTAAGTATAGGAAAGAGGAAATGCTTATAGAGGAAATATGAAAGCTACTTGAGTGAATGATGTGGAAGCCAGTATGAGACATAGCATTACTAAACTGTACTTTTTAAAAATTGTTTTTAATTTATTTAGAGACAGGGGTCACTATGTTTGTCCAGGCTGGACTTGAACTCCTAGGCTCAATTAATTCTTCTGCCTCAGCCTTCCAAGTAGCTGGGACTATAGGCGTCCTACTGCAGCCAGCTCAGATGTGTTATTTGTCAACTGTCTTATATATTTTTTAATTTCATATTTTTTAAATTTCATAATTGAAGCCTTACAAAGAAAATGTAAATGTTTGTAATCAATCAGAATAGTAAAGACAGTCTAGATATTATGTGGAATAAATCAAAGATAAGGCAATTTTTGTGAAAGTTAAAATTATATTTATTCTCTTTTTCTGTGAAATAATTTTTAGTTAAATGCTGATAGTTTCTATGGAAATACAAGATTAAGGAGAAATATAAAACTTGATATTAATATATGAGGCTGTAATGAAAAAGATTAGGTTATTATGGATGATGCCAAAGGGAGAAACCCAAACAACTGGATGGGAATTACATGTACTTCAGTTTCCAGTAAAAAATAATAAACATAATAGAGTGAAACATTAGAAATAGCATTATAATAAGGACATGGTATCCCATTACTGAATATATTTAAATACAATATGCATGCTCCTTAGACAATGGGTTCTGTAGAAGGTATCCTACATTATTTTGTATAGCATCTAGGGTTGTAACTCTAAAAAGGTACTATGGTGTAAATAAATTCACTAGACCAGATAAAGTCACATTATAGAAGTCTTGTGAATAGGTCTGGTGTGGTGGCTCATGCCTGTAATCCCAGCATTTTAGGAGGTCAAGGCGGGCAGATCTCTTGATGCCAGGAGTTCGAGAACAGCCTGCCAATATGGTGACATTCCATTTCTACTAAAAATACAAAAATTCCCTGAGCATGATGGTGCACACCTGTAGTTCTAGCTACTTGGGAGGCTGAGGCAGGAACCCGAGAGGCAGAGGTTCCAATGAGCCAAGATCACGCCACTGCACTTCAGCATGGGCAACAGAGTCAGATTCTGTCTCAAAAAAAAAAAAAAGTCTGGAAAATAAATGTTGAAGATTTCCTTCTTGATGATACGGCCACAAGGAAAACAAACTATTTCACAACAAGACAGATACAATGTGTTTGGAGTTATTAAGGAAATATTAGTTTAGCAGTCATGTAAGAAATTGAAAAAAATAAAATTTATTTTGGAAATACTTATTAAAGTCTTTTGAAAGATCAATAGATTATACAACTTTGGCATGGTGTATCTTTCTTTAGAGCTTGGATGGCAGATAAAATATAGGTCATTAAGGAAAACATTACTGGCATTAATAACATGGTTTTGTTCCATAATTATTTATTTTTAGGTCTAAAAATGTCATAAAGCCAAATATATATCACTTTTTCTGATTTTAAGAAGACATTTTTCAGGATTTTTTGAAAAACATTCTGTTTGTTTGTTTCTAATGTTATATATATATATATCATATGTATAATATATATATACCTTTAGGTTCTGGGGTTCATGTGCACAACATGCAGGATTGTTGCATAGGTACATACATGGCAATGTGGTTTGTTGCCTCCATCCCCTGTCACCTATATCTGGTATTTCTCCCCATGTTATCCCTCCCTAACCTCCCTATACCCCACTGTCCCTCCCCTAGTCCTCCCCAACAGACCCCAGTGTGTGATGCTCTCCTCTGTGTGTCCATGTGTTCTCATTGTTCAATACCACCTATGAGTGAGAATACGTGGTGTTTGATTTTCTGTTCTTGTGTCAGTTTGCCGAGAAGGATGGTTTCCAGATTCATTCATGTCCCTATAAAGGACACAAACTCATGATTTTTTATGGCTGCATAGTATTCCATGGTGTATATGTGCCACATTTTCCTTTTCCAGTCTATCATCATTGGGTATTTGGGTTGGTTCCAGGTCTTTGCTATTGTAAACAGTGCCACTATGAACATATGTGTGCATGTGTCTTTATAATAGAAGAATTTATAATCCTTTGGATATATATCCAGTAGTGGAATTGCTGGGTCAAATGGAATTTGTATTTCTAAGTCCTTAAGGAGTCCCCACACTGTCTTCCAAAATGGTTGAACTAATTTGCACTTCCACCAACAGTATAAAAGTGTTCCTATTTCCCCACATCCTTTCCAGCATCTGTTGTCTCCAGATTTTTAATGATCACCATTCTAACTGGCATGAGATGATATCTCAATGTAGTTTCAATTTGCATTTTTTAATGACCAGTGATGATGAGAATTTTTTCATATGTTTATTGGCCTCATATGTGTCTTATTTTGAAAAGTGTCTGTTCATGTCCTTCACCCACTTTGGAATGGTTTCGTTTGTTTTTTTCTTGTAACTCTGTTCTAGTTCTTTGTAGATTCTGGATATTAGCACTTTGTCAGATGGGTAGATTGCAAAAATTTTTTCACATTCTGTTGGTTGCCAGTTCACTCTAATGATTGTTTCTTTTGCTGTACAGAAGCTCTGGAGTTTAATTAGATCCCATTTGTCTATTTTGGTTTTTGTTGCCAATGCTTTTGGTGTTTTAGTCATGAAGTCCTTGCCTATGCCTATGTCCTGAATGGTTTTGCCTAGGTTTTCTTCTAGAGTTTTTATGGTGTTAGGTCATATGTTTAAGTCTTTAATCCATCTGAAGTTAATTTTAGTGTAAGGTGTCAGGAAGGGGTCCAGTTTCTGCTTTCTGCACATGGCTAGCCAGTTTTCCCAATACCATTTATTAAACAGGGAATCCTTTCCCCACTGCTTGTTTTTGTCAGGTTTGTCAAAGATCAGATGTTTGTAGATGTGTGGCATTTCCTCTGAGGCCTCTGTTCTGTTCCATTGGTCTATATCTCTGTCTTGGTACCAGTACCATGCTGTTTTTGATTACTGTAGGCTTGTAGTATAGTTTGAAGTCAGGTAGCATGATGCCTCTAGCTTTGTTCTTTTGGCTTAGAATTGTTTTGGCTATGTGGGCTCTCTTTAGGTTCCATATGAAGTTTAAAAAAATATTTTTTTTTCCAGTTCTGTGAAGAGAGTCATAGGTAGCTTGATGGGGATAGCATTGAATCTATAAATTACTTTGGGCAGGAGGCAGTCTGCCATTACTGAGGCAGTCCACCATTTCCAAAGCTGTCCAGCATTACCGAGACAATTCACCATTACTGAGGCAGACTGCCATTACCGAGGCAGTTCTGACTATATCTCTATAAACAAAACCTCAAGGAAGTTCACACAGCAGCTGGGCAGAGCCCACGGCAGCTCAGCAATGCCTCTGCTGGCAGAATGTGACTAGGCTACCTTCCTCCTGGGCAGGGCATCTCTGAAAAAAGGCAGCAGCACCTCAGGAACTTATAAATAAAGCCCCACTTTCCCAGGACAGAGCAGTTGGGGAAAAAAGGTGGTTATGAGTTCTGCTGCAGCAGACTTAAACATACCTACCCAGCAGCTCTAAACAGAACAATGGAGCTCACAGCTCAGCACTTGAGCGCCTGTAAGGGACAGACTGTCTCCTCATGCAGCTCCCTGACCCCCTTATATCCAAAGAGTCACCTCATAAAGGCGAGCTCAGGCTGACATCTGGTGGGTATCCTTCTGGGAAGAAGATAACAGAAGAAGAAACTGGCAGCAACCCTTACTGTTCTGCAGCCACTGCAGGTGATCCACAGGCAAGCAGAGTCTGAAGTGGACCTCCAGCAGTCCTACAGCAGAGGGACCTGTTAGAAGGAAAACTAAAAAACAGAAAGAAATAACTTCATCATTAACAAAAAGGACATCCACTCAGAGACCCCATCTGAAAGTCATCAACTGCAAAGACCACAGGTAGGTAAATCCACAAAGATGAGAAGAAACCAGCACAAAAAGGATGAAAACACCCAAAACCAGAATGCCTCTCCTCCAAGGGATCACAACTCCTCACCAGCAAGAGAACAAAGCTGGATGGAGAATGAGTCTGATGAATTGACAGAAACAGGCTTCAGAAGGTGGGTAATAACAAACTTCTTTGAGCTAAAATAACATGTTCTAACCCAATACAAACAAACTAAGAATCTTGAAAAAAGGTTTGATGAAATGCTAATGAGAATAAACAGCTTAGAGAAGCATATAACTGACCTGATGGAGCTGAAAAACACAACAGGAGAACTTTGCTAACTATACACAAGTTTCAGTAGCTAAATTGACAAAGCAGAAGAAAGGATATCAGAAACTGAAGAACAACTCAATGAAATAAAACGAGAAGGCAAGATTAGAGAAAAAAGAGTGAAAAGAAATGAACAAAGCCTCCAAGAAATAGGGAATTATATGAAAAGACCTAATCTACATTTGATAGGTGAACCTGAATGTGATGGATAGATTGAATAGCATTCTTTCTGATTACTTTTAGTTGTTTAAAAAATACAGAAGAGTAGAGAATGAATTCATGGAAATGTGTACAAGACACATTTGGTCATAGTTAAGAGGTATTTCAATTAGAAAACATTAATCTGCATGTAGTAGAAAATGCAAGTTAAAGTGTTTTAAACAATGACAACATTCATAACAAAAAGTTCTAGATATTTATATCACTCAGTCTATTAATTAGGCATTTTGCCAACAGCATGCTCTCATCAGAAGAGCTTCTCATCTTTCTAGTGTCTATGCTTAGTGCATTGGTTTGATTTCAGGCTATTTTCCTTTATGTTTGCAACATGCCACATCAAGACATTATTTCTGGGATAAGAAAAAGATTATAAGTTCCTATATTTTTTAAGTGGTAGCAGACATTTTAAGAAGACATATCACCCCAGCAGACCTCCATCGCATATCACATGTCAGAAAATGATAGTTGGTCCATCTTATAAACATGTACTTTCAAGGGAATAGGACTACATTATAACGGTCTTAAATAATTAGGATTTACCCATGATTCACATGCATGTAATGTAGATACCAGAACAAATTCAGGCTTTGCCAGTAAGAAAGAAAGAAGATGGCTGTCATTCTATCAGTATGAAAGAAAGAGAGAGTAACTATCATATCAAAAATATACGATGACAATTCATCTCTAACTGATGAGCAAATTGCATATTTTTTCCATTTTATTTTGGCAAATAGTTTCTTGCTGAGCCAAAACTCTTGGAATAAAATGCAAGAATTATGAAACAGAAAAACATTTAAATTTCTTACTGCTATAATCAAAGCAATTTGCCTGGGGAAATGAAAACTAAAAATGAACACAATGTAACGTGTCATGATTTTGCTGTTTTAGGAAATGTCAGCTAGAGGGAAATTCCATGAGTTGGTAAGTATGTGCATACATGAAAACGTACACAAACCACACATTTCCACATATGTACACATATACAAAGATTTATGAACATTTAATTACCAAACAATTAGCCAAATGTGGCTTACCTGTTTATATTCAGCACTGGGGCCATGACAAAAAAAGAAATTATAATTGGCTGAAGTGCTTCCAGTTAAATGTATGTTAGGTGTACCATACCAAGTGCTTACCTGTGCAATTTATACTTTCTTAATTACCGAATCCACAAAACTGGAGAAAAGATTACTTGTTCATTAGGGATTCTGATGTGGTGAATCCATGAAAGAAATTATACATTTCTTTGGCTCTTATTTCTTATGTGTTTCAGCATGGCCTAAGTGATAGATTTTGAGCACTGTGTATGTAGGTTTATTGTTCATTTTTCTTTTAGGTTTGTAATGTTCATTAGCAAATATAACTATATCATTTCCAATGACAAATTACAGCACAATTTTGTTTAAGTTGAATTCTTCACTTTGATTACTGCAAGTTGACCTATTGCTACCTCCCCCACCACAAGCAAATTCCTTCGTTATAATTTTATAATTAAAATAATTTCACAATTTTATTTTATACCAGTATATGAAAAGCTTAAGTAAATTGTTATTGTGTGTGTACATGTATGTGTATTTTCAAGTTCTTGACTTTGTGAATTTATCACAAAATGTTTTCACCTTTTTGAAATTTTCAGTGTATTTCTGATATTGATTTCACAATGGTAACCAAATGGTATGGAAAGTTTTAAAATATTAAGAAGTAATTACATATAATTAAATTCTGTTTACTAGAGTATTTAAGTATTAAAACATTTTTCAATAAAATTATTTTTAAAAATATGAATACCAGATACCCAGTATAGATCCAGTTAGCTGAGCTTGAAGCTTTTATACTTTGGGGATGATATATTTAAGGAATAAGCATATAAAATTATAAAATTAAACTTTTAGTAAATGAAATATTTATTTAAAATAAGAAATGTAAATCACATCAAATTATTACAATTTGCCAGAAATGGTTGCATAAAAATGCTTTCTGACTGCAACCTACTTCCCTTCTCACCTAGAATATTCCGTAACTCCTAGAGGACTGACCAAGTAAGAGATACTGAAACAAACTTCGTTTGTTAGTTCATCCTCCTCTGACAGTAAACTAAAAATATTCAGAATCTTTGATTTAAAAACAGAAATGATTATCTGTCCATTAAGGATAACTGGGAATTTGCTATATATTCAAATGGAAATGTATTTCAACATATAATCTAAGGCAATGCATAAAAAAATATGTGGCTTCAAATTAATTAATTTGTTACTGATACAATTCTCTCAACCTAGTTTCTTGTTTGCACTTAATAACCTTTACAGTTACTTCAATTTTTACAGTGCTAGAATTATCATTTAAAAATATTTTAAAAGACATATTCTATAATTCTTGTCTCAGTGTATTATGAGCTATTCCAATCAAATATCCAGTAAATATTAATACATTATATAACAGTAGCTTGAGATTTGATTCCACAAGGACTATTATCATAAAAATAATATAAAGGCTGAAAATAAATAAATAGGCTGAAAGGGGCTGTTATTTCTAAGGCTAAGGACAAAGATACCTATGTGAAATAAAATTTCTCCATAAAGGTTAAATGAGAAACTTTTTAGTTTGTCTTATTTTTGAAGAAAATTTAGATAATATATGTGTACCTCTTAATTTTGAATAATCAGAATATATAAAAATTATTGAACTAGTGCAATAAGTATCCTTAATGTCTGCTAAGATAGATAATTATATATTAAATGTTGGCATTTATGATAAAATATTTATGACAATAATTCTTGAAAGGCAGGACTCTATAAAACATGATTTTACTTTGGTGCAATTACATTTTGAGAAATTTTTTTTTTAATATACTCAATAAACTGCAGTGCTGTATTATTACTAGAGCCATGTCAGATTGAGTGTGCCAACAATCAATGAGCAGCCAAACAATCCTATGCAAACCTTTGATGTTTAGTTTTTAACGCATTTTATGCATTCTAATCATTACTGTGGAATAACTAGAAGTTGGTTAGGATTTCTTGCACCTGCAGTATTTTGTTTAAGTTTTGAAATAAAAATGAAGGGCTACAATTATATTTTAAATATTTAGAGACCGAGAAGTCTGCTCCTATTCCCACACCATATTGAATTTTACTATTCAGTAAAATGTAATTGAAATATAAAAACATGGTTCATTATATACTCAAGAATATAGTGGCACACATCATAAAAAATATCTGCCTATTAATAACTACATTTGATTTATGCAAATAATTTTTTAAGTTTTTTCTTTGATTATAAAGGCAATTATTCTGGAAAGATTTGTAAGAATATATCAGGCTAGGTGCAGTGGCACATGCCTATAATCCTAGCACTTTGGGAGGCCTAGGCAGGTGGATCATAAGGTCAGGAGTTCAAGACCAGCCAGGCCAGGTTGGTGAAACCCATCTCTGTTAAGAATACAAAAGTTAACCAGGTGTGGTGATGGGCGCCTGTAATCCCAGCTACTAGGGAGGCTGAGGCAGGAGAATCACTTGAAACGGGGAGGCAGAGGTTGCAGTGAGCTGACATCCTGCCACTGTACTCCAGCCTGAACAACAGAGCAAGACTGTCTGAAAAAAAAAATTATTTAAACATTTTAAAAAAACAGTATATCAAAGAAGAAAAGCTGGTCAGTTCTTAAATTCTCACCATGTACTAAATTTTAGATTGCCCATATACATCTAGACTGTATTTTCCTATTGACCTAATGAACAGCAAATAATGTATGAGTACATATCACAGGGAAAAATGCTGAGGAGATCCCATTCTTCTGCAGAGTACATATAATGTTCTTGGGGAATAATTTTGCCTGAAATGAGGTACTCTGGTGTCATATTTACATTCAAATAATGTGTTTTGTCTAACTTTTCAATTTCTTGCTGAGCAATAAAATAGTGCAAATAAAATGATTATATATATATGCTTTAATTACAAAAAAATAGCTGTTGTATTTTTCATGTGTATGAAAATCTTAGCTGTTCTAGATGTAAAGAAAAGGAACAAATAATCTTTTGTTTTGCTTTTGTAAGTTTATGTATTCATTTGTTACGGTTGCCATAAAGAGTATCACAAAGAGTGTGGCTTAAATAACTGAAATGCAATGTCTTACGGCTCTGGAGGCTAGAATTCTGAAATTAAGGTATCAGCAAGGTTGGTTGCTTCTGAGGGTTATAAAGGAAGGTCTGTTCCAGGCCTCTCCTCTTCACTTGTAGATGGTTGTGTTCCCTGGGTCTCTTCACATAATGCATGTCTGTGTTTAAATTGCCACTTTTTATAAGGACACTAGTCATAATGGTTTAGGGTCCAAACTAATGACTCCATTTTCACTTGATTCCTTTATAAATATCCTGTCTCCAATAACGTTACATTCTGGAGACTAGAATTCCAACATATACCTTTTTTTGAGAGGATACAGTTTAACCCATTAATAATCTCCCTTGCCTGAATGCAATACAAAATAGCTGCATATTTATACTATGAATATGTGTATGTGTAGTAAAAGATACAACTTCTCATTACATTTATTTTAGATATTTTAACATATCAGTGAGTGCACATAAATGCATATGTACACACATACACACACTTGTCATTAACTTATACACCTGAATGTGTGTTAGTTGAATTAATCAAAGGCATGTCAGGAATGCAGAGTTTATGAAAGAATAAGCTAAATCATCCAGTGAAATGAGTGCTATGCAGAAGTTCAAAGTATCACAGAAATGAACATTACATTAGAATAAGACAGGCAAATAGATTTCAGTGGAAAGCTTCCAGTTTTAGAAATTATATTATATTAAAAAATAATCCTGCAAAATCTAAAATCTATTGCTGTAGGTGATTTTTTTTAAAGTTTTACCATGCTGAACTTGGCTCCTATATACACAGGAATTTTAGAAATATAAAACAGTATTATAGCTAATCTGTTCAATTCATATTATATGCCATGTGATTTTAATAACATTATTTCAAAGGCATTTCAGGCAAAGCCAGTTTTGAATTAATTCATAATTCTTTGATTCAAAAATCAAAAAATAATTCTGTAAAATCTAAAATCAAACATAAAATATGTTTGATTCACAAATCAAGGAATAAAATAATCTTCTCTATTTCTTCAGAGGTAGAAAAAACTGAATGTCTATAAAAGATGGGAATATCTGAATTTATTTTATTTGGAAGCATTATGAGATAATATAATTTTTATGGAAAATGTGACATGCATGAACTAAATAAAAATATGATTTACAATTATTCATTGGTATACACAGATACATGTTTAAGAATTCTACCATTTTTATTTCCCTTTAAAGTTCATAACACTTGTATTAAAAAACTAACACTAAAAATATACAACCTGAAATATTATTTATCAAAATTATTGTCAGTAATATAAATATTTTAATGGTAATTAGCTTTTATATGAACTCAATTCTTTTTTTCCTATAAATCAGCACAGTAACTTTTGTTCCTCTAAATTTGTAACTGTAGTGCATACCTGTGAAGTATAAGCATATTTGACTTATAGACATATCCTCCCTTACTCTTGAACCCTTATACTCAAGCCTGGGTATAATTAGTCATGTGTCATTTAAATATAAGGATAAATTCTGAATATATGTTGTTAAGTGATTTCATTGTCATGTTTGAACATCATAGAATGCACTTACACAAACCTAGATGACATAGCCTACTACATACCTAGTGTACATGGTGTAGCTTATTACTCCTAGGTCACTAACTTGCACAGCACGTTACTAGACTGAATGCTGGAAGCAGTCGTAACATGATGGCAAGTATGTGTGTATCTAAACATATCTAAACATCAAAAAGTTACATTAAAAATATGGTATTATAATTTCATGGGATCACTGACAGATATGTGGTCCATCATTGACTGAAATGCCATTATGCAGCACATGACTACTTATTGCCAGTAGCAGATGGAACAACCTAGGGCCATGAAAGCCAGAACAGTAGTCCCAGGTTATGTTCCTGAGTCTTTAATTTAGCCACCTCTTCATTCTTTAGATGTGATCCCTTTCTTTTCACCCAATCAGTGATTATAACTCTGCCGAGATGGATACATCCTTTGAAACTAAGTGCTTGACTGACTTCTGGAAATGTAGCTCTCTAGAGACTCCTTCTACTATGACCTCATCTCCCAAAATGACCCTGTGCATATTAACATCAGTCTTATTCTGAAATTAGTTTTCCTTTTTATTTTTTAATAATTTATTTATTGTAAAAAATTAGAAACAATCATGTCCACTTACCAGCTTTACCAAATCTCTATCTTATGTGAAATTCATGCCAAATTTTTTAAGAAATTAAATATGAGAGATATATAACTCCAATGCAATTATATAGAATCCTACTTCCTAGAAGGGCACGTGGATTCTCTTTGTTGCATGTCCTTAATAACAATTGATACTGTTTATGGCTTAACATTTTGCAGCTTTGAAGCAACTGAAATGATTTTTCCTTCCCTTCAAAATTCCTTGCACTTTCTGAGGCTCAATATTGCATATACTTTATTTTAGCATTTGTATTTACTCTTCTATAAATTATCCAATTCATTTGTCCTCTTTTATTTTTTTATTTTGTATTTATTTTATTTATTAATTTTTTGAGATGGAGTCTCACTCTGTCACCTAGGCTAGAGTGCATTGGCCTGATCTTGGCTCAACGCAACCTCCACCCCTCAGATTCAAGCCATTTCTCCTGTTTCAAGTAGCTGGGACTACAGGTGCACACTTCCACGCCCAGCTAATTTTTGTATTTTTAGTAGAGATGGGATTTCACTTTGTTGGTCAAGCTGGTCTCAAACTCCTGACCTCAAGTGATCCACCCGCCTAACATCTTGAAATGCTGGAATTACAGGCATGAGCCACAGCTCCCGGCCCTTGTTCATCTTTCTATTGGCTTGTTATATTCCTACTGATTCGAAGTGTATTATTCTGTATATATTTTCTGATTGGAAATTGACAATAATTTCTCCTAGTCTGTAATTTATTCATTTATTTTGGTTGTCTTTTCTTTTTGTTTTTCAAAATATTTTAATTATAATATAATCAAGCCATTTAATCAGATATCTGGGTGTCCTGGGCCCCAGTCAACTTGACACATAAAATTAACCATCACGGCTCTTTACTGTGATTAATGCAATACTGGTCCCATATGAGGAACTTATTTCATGTTCAAAGGAAAAAGTAAATAAAGATTGTAACTATTAGCAGCCATACTGACAGTAGCAAATATGAACAAACTGGGGCCATATAAGCAGGAAGAGTAGTCAGGTTCTTTTCCTTTATGTTTCATACTTTTTGTAATCCGTCCATAAAAATTTATTCTAATTTTGGTAGTTTATTTTTTATCATATTTTTGGCTTAGGAGAACATTTTCTATTTCTTACTATTTTCATGCTTTGATAATTTATATCTATACTGTTAATATGACATATTATACTAATTGGTAGTCTAATGTTGAGCTATTTTTACATTCCTGGGACAAACACTTCTTAATCATAATTTTTCAAATTACTACAAAAAAATCTATGCTTTAAAGTTCATTTAATAGTGCTAATTTAATCCTTGTAAGATTGGTTTACAGTTTACATTTTCTATACTGTCATGCTCTTGGGTATTAAGGTTATGTAATTTAATTGATAGCTTTACTTTTTTGTTTTGGCCCATTTACTCTTTCAAGTAGTTTATTTAAGTTGGAGGTCATTTGCTCTCAGAGAGTTTAAAATTCTTTCATAAAACTTATTTTATAAAATTCTTGGTCTTGGGGCTTATTATATTATTATGTTTCAATGGCTTCAATTGTTATTTATTTAGTTTTCTATCTCTTCTTCACCCAAATTTGGCACGTTACACTTTGTTAAAATTTATGTATGCATATAGTTGCATTTATGAACAAACACTTACATACAGTGTTCTATTATATTTATTCATCTTTAATATCAGTAACTTTATGTGGTCAATATTTAAAATTCTGTTAGTTATATTTCTCTGTTTTTATTACACTCCATTTTCAAAGTATGTAAAAAAACTCTATATCTTAATTAAAATGGTTCTTATTATCATCATTGTTTATTTTTTCCTTTGAAAGTGTAATAAGTTCCTAACATGGCATGATCTTTGCATTAATCACAGTAGAGTCCTGTGATTGTTAATTGTATATGTTAACTTGACTTAGGCACAGGATGCCCAGATATCTGCTTATACATTACTTCCAGGTGTGTTTATGAGATTATTTGTTGACTAGCATTTATATTGGTAAACTGAGTAAAGCCGATAACCCTCCCTAGGGTGAATGGGCAACATATCATCTGTTGAGGGCCTTAATAGAACAAAAATGCAGAGGAATGTTGAATTTGCATTCTCTCTGTCTCTCTCTACATATTTAAACCAAAACATTGATTTTCTCCTACCCTTGGAGCTAATGGTTTTCAGCCTTCAGCCTTGTAGTGAAATCTCTACCATGGGCATTCCAGTTCTCAAGCCTTTGAACTATACCACCAGTAGCCTTCTTGGGTTTCCAGTGTACAGAGAGAATATCATGGATACTTGCCTTCATAACTGTAAATTCAATAGCTTATAATAACTCTATGTATCTATCTATAAATATGTAGATTAGATACATAGAGATAGAGATAGATAAATAGGTAGGTAGGTAGGTAGATAGATAGCTTCTGTTTCTGTGGAGAACTCTAATACAAATCCTACAGTGTTTTATGAGGTGGAAAAATAATTGGAGTAAGCTTCAAAGTAAAATATTGAAGATGCTTTTTTATTCCAAATTATAATGACCTCAAGTATCTGTGAGAAAGATGTATTAGTTTATGTACCTTGATGGTAAATGAGTATGTCTGGCTTCAGTCAGCCTCTTCCAGAGGCTCACATGATGTTGTCAGAGCCCTAGCTCTGTATCTGAATTCTGATTATTTCTCATTTTCTTTCTGTTATTGACTTGCCTTTAAACGCCAACAAACATTATCCATTTGCTAATATGCACCTGCTTGGATTCCAAGTATACAAACTGTCACCGATAAAAATAAGTCACTGATACATATGCTGACTTCAAAAGAAACTTTTAAGAAAGACCCCTAATAATTTGTTTTTGGACAGGTGATAACAGTGAACTAAGGCTCTATCCAAATAATTGTGTTATGAATTATCATAAAGTATTGATGGAGTGTTCTCTGATTCTCAACCACATTGATGTAGAAAAATTCTCCAAACAACAAATATGGGTTGTGGGGAGATAAACATTTTTGAAAAACCAAGATTAAAATTGTTATGACATATGAAAAAAATATAACAAGTAGAATGATGTCATCTGCAGGAAGGACACCACATCCACCTACATGCATAAAGAGAGTCTTGAGAGAAATCTTAAAGAGTCATAGGAGTTCTCTGAAATTGCCGTTTATGTTTTGTATTTTTTGTTGGAGAAGGGATCAACACTTATATCCGTGTGTCCATTCCTACTGTGATGAAGTTTCAGAGAGAATAGTTTCTGCAAATGTAAGTACTATAGGACAGCATGACTTATTAACAAACATATAGCTATTTTAGCATATGAAAATTGGAACACTCCAGTTTTTGCAGGAACCTTAAGAGAAACATGTATTTTATACCATAAAGTAAAATTTACCACAATAGAGAGTAATGAAAGTAAAATCATTAAACAACAAGAAATTATTCCTTTTTCTGATTTAGAAAAAAAGATGTAATCCTTAATTTTAGGCAAAACAGTGTGTTCTTACAAGTACATATAATTAAAATATTGGCCTTACCTCTGTTTTCTTTTTCTTTACATTATTTCCTCTAGTCATATAAACCTTGAAAATATTTATTAGTTTCAAATATTCACATATCATAGCCAAGCAATATAGAAATTTACTTACATATAAACACTTTTATCACATTTATGAATTATTAAGTAAATGTCATAATATAATTAGAAATTTTAAAAAGTTACTTGATCAAAAATTATTATTGAATTCAAGTTGAAATGACACAGAATTATTAAGTAAATGTCATAATAAAATTAGAAAAATTTTAAAAGTTACTTGATCAAAAATTATTATTGAATTCAACTTGAAATGACACATATTATGAATGATACCATGTACTGGTGTTAATTTAAGTCTATTTTCCATAATAATGAAAACTACATAGTGATAAGCAAAAAAAAAATTCCATTATGTATTTAGTTATGTCTAACTAAGGACATCAGTTGATATATGTTGAAAATGTATACCATTTGATCTATTCCATTGATATGTTATAAATTACAAAATTAGACAAAGATATTTAAAAAGAGTACATAATCTATTTAATTGTCTTTATTTCTTAATTACATTTTCTCCATATGTATTCAAATATCATACTGAGATGGTTGACAATCTAGTTTTACAATTATGGGTTTTAAAATGACATCCAGTTTGCACTGCAGTTCCAAGTGGATGAAGAGAAAATGGGAAATAAATGAATGCTCACATTTTTAGGCCATCATGGTAATTTTATTTCAATTGCCACACAAATAACAGAAGTTAAACTTGTCCTAAAATTTGGGTTGGAGATGTTAAATATCATTTGGAAAATAAATTACACAAAAACCATTTCTCTCTCTCTCTCTCTTTCTCTCTCACACACATACACACACAGATGCACATACACACACACAAACTCCCCCTCCCCAGAATCTATTTGTTATAATAGCACATGGAATATAAAGAAATGTAGTTCAGAATAGAACTTTATTGCATTATATTAAGTGAAATACACAGAGACACAGAAAGACACACAAAAGAAATTTTGCATGTTCTCACTCATCTATGGGAGAGAAAAGTGTTATCTCATAGAAATTGGAAGTAGAATAATCCACGTCAAAGGCTAAGAAGTGTGCAGAGGTGAGAGTGGAGGATG
The DNA here is from genome assembly GCA_004027715.1 of Plecturocebus donacophilus. Classification (NCBI taxonomy): domain Eukaryota; kingdom Metazoa; phylum Chordata; class Mammalia; order Primates; family Pitheciidae; genus Plecturocebus; species Plecturocebus donacophilus. Next base: position 45,211 of record PVKP010001357.1, on the reverse strand, counting down.
AAGATAGGTTGGTCTTGTGTTCAAACATACAGTTAGATAGAAGGTATAAGTCCTAATGTGTGATAACAATAATAGAGTGAATATAGCTAGCAACAATGTGTTACGTATTTTAGAGTAGGTAGAATAACTTGAAATATTCCCAGTATATAGAAAGGAGAAACACTCAAGGTGATGGATTCTCCAGATACCCCCACTTGATCATTACATATTATGTGCATGTGACAAAATGCCACAGGTATCCTACAAACATGTAACATATTGTGTATCAATTTAAAGAAGAATAAAAAAGAAATGTAGTACACATTGTACTGTAATTTTTCCTACTTCAATTTGCAATGTTGTTTTCCGAATACATTATATATCTTTCCCACATATTTCTATTTTTTTCTATTGAAATAGCAAAAATAGTTAAAAGCTGATAACTTTATATCCTATTTCAGAGTGTGTATGATGAGTTCAGCATTCATTCCCAAAAATTACCATTCCTTGTTCTTTAAACATCAAAAATACAGTAGAAAACTAAATTCTTATTACATCTAATTTCTTACTAGATCCTCTATTTACCTGTTTTTTTTAAGTCTAATTTCTATTTACTACTGGCATCAAGAAATCATAGTTTTGAGAATTTTGTGATTACAGTGAAATGCGCTATGGAATTATTTAAACAACAGCCTGAAACTGTTTTACTTTGTTGTGCTTCTATCTGGAATTGATGTAAATGTTTCAGGGCAGTGGTTTCCACTCCTTTGTAGAGGTTACTTTCTATAGGTAGCAGAGGTAGTGAAAAAGTACACTTACAGAGATTTCATTATGCTTTATTTCAACTTCCTGCCAAGCAAATTCTCATACAAACTTCTTTGAAGCCTGTATTTTCTTCCTTAATATTGTTCAAAGACATGGTATCATAAATTTTCTGAAAACACAAGTTATGAAGCTCAACTAAGGAAATGAATAATAAAATTAAAAATCCCTGACTAACGCAAGATGGTACACATTCTCATTCTCATACACTAAATGCTCATCTCCTTAAAGAATAATTTATTGCTAAACTATGAGTTATTGAGAATGAGTTCAAATATGAGAGATCACCAAGTATTCCCAAAGTAAATGAAATTCAAATGAGCAGTGTTGAAGGAGTAACATTTTTGCAGTTGAAGATCAGTAAGATTGATCAGCCAGATTGAGAAACAAATTAGCAAATTCCAGAGGGTAGATTGAATATGATAAACAGAGGGCAGCAGAATCGCTTCCTGGCAAAACTAGAGTATCCGATTTTGTAAGAATATTGGAAATCAAGTGGTGTTACCAGAGGTGTAGCTATTTTACAAGCGATGATGAGTGACCTCTACACAATATCAGTTATTATTTTTATTTTCAAGAAAAATATGTATTATTCCTATAGGATAAATAACCTCCTGTTACCCTCATATACCCAGCACAATCACAGTGTCTGAAGCAAAGAAATAGCCAGAAAAAGCATAATGTGAGTAAATGAAGAAATAACTACAGAAATAAATAAAGAGCTGAATAAATGAATGAAATAAGATATTTTAGAATAATTATTCTGGCAGCAGTAAAACATTTTAAATAATTTTTAAAAGTGCCCAAATATTTGAAAAGCATATGTACATTTAAATTGTCCTTGGATGTTAGACATATGTGAATCAATATCAGAAGTTCATAAAATCCACAGCAGATGCACCACTATCATTTCTTAAATTTTAAAGTTTAGAGAAGGTATATCAGAGTTCCAGGTTTATTTTAGTATTTGGCTTTCTACAGGATTTTTAAAAGTACAATTCTGAGTAGATTTTTAAAATATTAAAAATAATTATCAACATTATTTCTGATATTTTGAAACATCACGTTGTATAAAATCATAATGAAGACAGAGTGTTAAATGGAACTATGAATACAGTCGCACTGGGAAGGGTGTCATTACTAAAGGCTTATTTTTACTTTCTATCAGTATAAAGAAGAAATAAAAACTGCATCCAGATTGCTTCATTTAAATCACTTTAGAATATAATTATAATCTTAAAACATTGGCTATGTTTTCTAAAAATTACAGAAAAGTAGACGAAAATAATCAGTCCCTTTGTTTAACACAGCATCTATGTAAAATTAAACCAACATTATATAAAGTTGTATTTTTTTTTCAACAAGTGAACAAATTGGGAGAAGCTACAAGTGATGAAGACACAGAAAACAACTGAAGCTGCAATTTTCTATCATTGTATATGTTGTTTTTGTGTTTTTTTAAATACGAAGTCACTATAAAATGAGTCAAGCATTATATGCTGTACTGATTATTTTTGAGTGAGAATATACAAATGAACCTGGTTAAAAAAACTATTAACTTGCACTTGTATAAATATATTTAAAAGTTATGATTATGGAAACACTGATACATATGAACAAATTAGTTATCACCTGAAATTTGTGTGCATTCAGCCAATGTTTATTATAATTATTTTTTTCTATCTTGAACTAAATAAAAATTAATCCAAATATTTTCACTAAATGATTACAGGATTTGACTAATGTTCATGTAAAATTTCAGAATGCCTGTATATCATATGTAGTCTTTATCAAATTGGAGGTATCTGTATAGACTTGTGGATATACACACACCCGATTTAAAATTTGTGTGTTCAGGCTGGGCGTAGTGGTTCACATCTGTAATCCCAGCACTTTGGGAGGCCAAGGTGGGTGTATCAGGAGGTCAGAAGTTCAAGACCAGCCTGGCCAACATAGTGAAACTCCGTCTCAACTAAAAATACAAAAAAATTAGCTGGGTATGTGGCAAGCGCCTGTAATCCCAGCTACTAGGGAGGCTGAGGCAGGAGAACCATTTGAATCTGAGAGGTGAAGGTTACAGTGAGCCAAGATCACACCATTGCACTCCAGCCCGGGCAACAGTGCAAGACTCCGTCTCAAAAAAAAAAAAAAAAAAAAAAAAAAAAACAACTTGTGCGTTCATACATATACACATACATATACATATAGCTCCTATACCAGGAGAGGGTCTGAGACCAGAAAAAGTCTAATAGCATTGAGTCCAACTTCTCTTGCCATATTGTAGCTTTCATATGCCAATTTCAACTCAAGAAAAGACTCCTCAGAGAAACGGCTGATTCTAAGCAAAAGTTCAAAGTGATACTGGAAATGCCATTTGTATCAGACAATCAAATATGCTAATAAAATTTTGGAGACATGTTGAAAAGACACAGATGTCAGCTTGATAAAAGCTACCACTGGCCAAATTCAGGATAATTTGAGCTTCAATATAAACACAATTGACTCCCTGTATCCATGAGTTCTACCTACATCTGTGATTCACCAAATGTAGATCTAAAATAAAGAAAAAAAATTGTGTCTATACTGAACTTGTAAATAGATTGTTCTTATCATCATTGCCCAAACCATACAGTATAACAACTATTTAGCCAACATTTACTTTGTATTAGCTGTTATAAGTAATCTAGAAATCATTTAAAGTATATGAGAGGATGTGCATATGTTATATGAAAATACAATGCCATTTTATATCAGGGACCTAATCATCCATAGATTTTAGTATCTGAGAGAATTCCTAAATCCAGTCCCATAGGGATACTGAAGAATGATGGTAGTCCCATAAAATTATAATGGAGCATATACAGAAACCTGATATATGGAACTTGATATTAGCCTTGCAGAACAAGTTAGGTACAATAATTTATATTCTGTAATGGTGCTTGGACATTTAGTTTCTCATATTAAAATATACATATACAAATTTAAATACATATACATGTTATATGTTAAATATATTTATATAAAAATATATTTACATACTCATATATAAATAAAAATATATCTAGTTTTGTGTAATTATACTCTATGATATTTGCACAGTGATGAAATCTCCTAATAATGCACTTCTCAGAATACAAAGCAATGAATGACAGCATTTTATTTTAACATAAATGCATGGACATAATACAAAAGAAGTGTTACGTAGGCTTTGTATTGCCTTTATTCCCAGTGACACTGCCCAGAGGCAACAAATTTTAACTTTCTTATTTTCTTGGTTCATCTGTAGCTTCCCTGCATTGTTTTACATATAGATATACATATATATGTTTATGTTATATATTATATAAATATATAACACATAACTATAGTATATAAACATATGATACATATTTATATTATATATATTATAATATATATTATGTAATTGTGTGTGTACATGTATAGGTATATATTTACATATATTCTATTTTTTGATACTTGAGCTTCGGACAATTTTAATTATCAAAAAAAGAAAATTAACTATTATGACAAAAGAATTGTAAATGAATTATAAATAAACCCTATTTCTCCTTCTTAATAATATCCATAAGATTTTTCTTAATTTCCTCTATTCATTGCTTTAATCTTTTGCATAATATATTTATGCCTCTTTCTCATAATTTAACTACACAGCAGTACATTTTGGCTAAGGAAAATGAGGACATTTTCATTCTTAAACTGTTTTTCATCTCTAGTATGTCTCACTAACTTTCAAATTCTTCTGGTTGTTTTGTTTTGTTTTTGCTTTTACCTTGACAAGCTGTATAACTTTTACATATAAAAAAATACCTTGTTCTCATGCTGTATTTATGTGTTACATCTAGACAAGAAAACAGAAACAACATAAATTTATTATTCATTACAGAAATAACTAGTGTAATTGGACCTGTATAAAATAAACATAATATAATTATTTTTCATTCAAATGCGTTCTTAGATGTAAATCAGGATTATTTCTAAATGTAAAGAACAGATTTTCCTCTCACACTGTTGCATTCCATATATTTCAAAATCAGTCCATATTCTTATTTGCTTTATATTTGCACCATGAGTTTTGAATATATTTTTCCTGAAATTTCTATCTTTTCTGTCCTATTGACATAAGTCACATGCACTTACTATATTGCTAACATCCAGTTTCTTAAGATCACATTAGCAGTGGACAGCAACCATTAGTCTATTTCTAAGGAAAGAGGGCTAATATGCTAACTCCACAGTCTTGGCAACTTGGGCGCTTTTTGTATTACTTCTCTTCTATCATCATAGTTAGGCTTGCATCTTGCAGTCTAATATAGTTAGCTGTACCAGCTACTATAATATCCACATTATAGTTGTTGGGGATGGGAATGGGAGAAGAAGTTATGAGCCTTGTCATTCAAGTATAGCACAAAGAAGTTGCATATATAATATAGCTTCAGTAATTTCAGTGTTAACTTGAAATTCAAGATGTTAAAACCACCTAAAGTATTTATATGAACACAACTTGTTGAAAGAAAACCAATAAATATAGTCATTTGCTTCAATATCATGTGCTAGAACTAAAACATTATTATGGGAGAAGTAAAGAAGAAACTAAGAGAAGCAATAGCAATGACTGAGACATGTTCTACTAATTAAATATTACAATAACAACACACCTCTTCTTTTCTTCAACATGGGTTTCTCCCAATCTGGGACTCCTTGTTCTTATTTAGGCCATATTTCTCACGGCCTTCCTTTTCTTGTATTCCTGAACTGTAAGTCTCTTTCTTGAATCTGATTTTTATTTGATAGAATGCATTCTTTTCTCTCTCATTTTTGTCTCAAAATCAAATAAATGCTTATATTTGAAAATATATTTCTTTTGCTCTCATGTTTTGTACAATTGCTGAGAATGTATGGATTTTGGTTCAATATTATGTTTTCACAAACATTATTTTCCAAAAACTAGTGTTGCTGATGAAAAATGTGGTAGAATTTCTGAATTTTATCTTTTGTAAACAAACTGTTACTCTAAAAAATTTTTAACTTTGTGCCCTAAATTTTCTGAAAAAGATATGTCAAAAATGCCATCCATTTTTTATGAATCATGCTTTTTAAAATTCAGTAAGATCTTTCAATGTGAACGTTTGGGATTTTTTCCTTTACTCTGCGAACTTTTTTTTATTATTATTATTTCTACCATGTCCCTTTTTCTCTTTTTTTTCTATAATATTTATTTAGACAACTTGCAAACTTCATAGATACTTGATATGGTTTGGCTCTGTGTTATCACTCAAATCTCATTTTGCATTGTAATTCCCACATGTTGGAGGAGGGGACTAAAAGGAGGTGACCGAATCATATCAGCAGACTTCCCCATTGTTGTTCTTGTAATAGTTCTCATGAAGTCTGGTTGTTTAAAAGTGTGTAGCACTTCTCCCTTCTCTCTCTCTCACTGGCCATGTAAAGATGTGCTTGGTTCACTTTCACCTTCCACCATAATTATTAGTTAGCACTCCCCACTGGGCCACCCACCACCGAGCCATGCTTCCAGTACAGCCTATGGAACTCTGAGTCAGTTAAGTCTATTTTCTTCATAAATTACTCAATCTCAAGTATGTTTTCATAGCAGTGTCAGAATGGACCAATACAGAAAATTGGTACCAGAGAAGTGGGCCATTGCTATAAAGATACCTGAAAATCTGGAAGCAGCTTTGGAACTGGGAAATGGGCAGAGGTTGGAACATTCTGGAGAGCTCAGAAGAAGACAGGAAAATAAGGAAAGGTTTGTAACTTCCTAGAGACTTGTTGAATGGTTTTGACCAAAATGCTGATGAGTAATATGGACAGGCTAATGAGATCGCAGAGGGAGATGAGGAACTTTTTGGGAACTAGCATAAAGATCACTCGTGATATGCTTTAACAAATGTATTGGTGACATTGTGGCCCTGCTCTAGGCTGTTGAACTTTGACTTGAGATGATTTAGGATATCTGGCAGAAGAAATTTCTAAGCTGCAAAGCTTTCAAGTTTGACCTGGCTGCTCCTGATAGCATTTGCTCATACTCATGAGCAAAGAAATAATCTGAAACGGGAACTTATATTTAAAAGGAAGCAAAGCATAAGAGTTTGGAAAATTTGCACCCCAGCCATGTAGTAGAAAAGAAAACCCCATTTTCAAAAAAAAAAAATTCAAGCCAACTACAAACATTGGCACAAGTAAAGAATAGCCAAATGTGAATAGCAAAGGCAATGGTGAAAATGCATCCAGGACATTTCAGAGACATTCACAGCAGTTTCTCACATCACAGGGTTGAAGGTCTAGAAGATAAAAAATGATTTTTTTGGGTTAGGCCCATGACCCTGCTACTTTGTGCAGGTACAGGACATGGTTTCCTGTGTCTAAGCCATTTAACTATGGCTCCAGTCATAGCTAAAAGGTACCAAAGTATAGCTCAGGCCATTGCTTCATAATTGCAAACCCCAAGCCTTGGTGACTTCTGCATGGTGTTAAGCCTGTGGGTGTGCAAAAGGTGAGAATTGAGGCTTGGGAGCCTCCATCTAAATATCAGAATATGTATGGAAATGCCTGAATGTCCAAGCAGAAGTCTACTACAGGGGCAGAGCTCTCATGGAGAATCTCTACTAGGGCAGTGTGGAGGGGAAATTTGGGGTAGGAGCCCCTACACAGAGTTCCCATTGGAGCATTGCCTATTGGAGCTGTGAGAAGAGGGACATCACCCTCCAGACCTCAGAATGGTAGAGCCAACAACAGCTGGCACCATGCATCTTAAAAAGTTGCAGGTACTCAATACAAACTCATGAAAGCAGCCTTGGGGGCTGGAGCCTGCAGAGCCACAGAGTTGGAGTTACCTAAGGCCTCGGGAGCCTACCATTTCCTTCAGTGCTGCCTAAATCTGAGACATAGCATCAAAGCCAATTATTTTGGAGCGGTAATATTTAATGACTATCCTGCTGGATTTCAGACTTGCATGGGGCCTATAGCCCCTTTTGTTTTGGCCAATTTTTCCCTTTTGGAATGGGAGCATTTACCCAATGCCAGTACCCCCATTGTACCTTGAAAGTGACTAACTCATTTTTGATTTTACAGGCTCATAGGCAGAAGGGATTTGCTTTATTTCAGATAAGACTTTGGACTTGGACTTTTGAGTTAATGCTGGAATGAGTTACTACTTTGGGGGATGGTTGGGAAAGTTTAATTGTGTTTTTAAAAGTGAGAAGGACATGAGATTTGGGAGGGGCCAGGGCGGAATGTTATGGCTGGGTTCTGTGTCCCCACCCAAATCTCATGTTGAATTTTAATCCCCACATGTTGGAGGGGGGACCTTGTAGGAAGTGACTGAATCATCTGGGCAGACTTTCCCTTTGCTGTTCTCATAATAGTGAATTTAACCTCATTGGATCTGGTTGTTTAAAATTGTGCAGTGCTTCCACCTTCTATCACCTGCCATGTGAAGATGTGCTTGCTTCCCCATCAACTTCTGCCATGATTATGTTCCCTAAACTCTCCCCAGCCATTTTTCTTATACAGCCTTCAGAACTCTGAGTCAATTAAACATATTTTCTTTATAAATTACCAGTCTCAGGTATGTCTTTATAGCAGTGTGAAAAAGGACTAATATAGTATTCCACTATGAAACTTCATTTTTTTTTCAAATGTTGTAAATACCCCCAACTCTTTGTTTCTGGGGTTTTACATCAAGCTTTTTAATTTTATATCTTATAGTAATAATACTATCTTAACTTCCAAAAATATCCTCATATTCTCTGATTTTTTTTTCTCAAAGTACCCTATTATTTGATAGACATTACCTTTTCATGAATCTTTCTAAAATACTAATTAGAACTATCTAAATTGTATTAGGTCCCTGGATTATTTTAGGTTCTTCTAACAGTTATCTTTTCTGTTGTTTAATTTTCTCATAGGCTTAAATTTCTCATTTGTGTTTTTATATTTTAGAATACAAAAACAATGGCTTGGTTGCCATAAAGGCTTGGTTGGAATTGCTATATCTTGTGAAACTCTGTTTCAGCATTTGGCAACTTCCTTAAATGTAAAGCTTGACCTTGACTTCTGTGAGATATACCAACCTATTGGTTTTACTTCATGACATTTGGGCTTGGAGCACAGATCTATGCTTTCTCCATTATCCATCCTGTCTTCCCAAAATAAACATGGCTTAATTCTAAAGTGTCAATACCCACACTAGGAGTTCAATCTTACAAGGGGTTTTTAGACTGGAAACACCTGCTTTAACCTGTACACCCATGTCATTAGTGCCACTTTTTCTATTAACACTCAGAAATTTAACTAGTCCATTCTTACTTACTGGACTTACTGATGTCAAGCATTTCCAGGGTTCAACAGGGAGGAAAAAATTTTCCCTCCACTGACTTTCCCAATTCTGCATTCCTGATGGGGCTAATTATGCTAATGTGTCAGTCAATATGAGCCCAGTTGTCTTAGACCTTTCAGAAATGAGTCTGGCTCATTGTTGTACCATTCCTCACACAGTTTAATAACTACTTTTGGTTATTTTTGTATGCCTTAGATTTTAAGGAGGGAGGTAAATAAATACATGCTTTTAGGATTTCATGTTGAACAGTAAAGTAGGAAGTATTTTAAATCTTTGCAGATCTTAATGACACAGAAAGAAAAAGAGCATTTTTTAATAATAAAATGAGAATACCATCAATAACGATGCTTCAAACTGTCCTTGAAACATAGTGGCATAAAATTCCCTTGGGAAGAAAATTATTTATCCAAAAGGAATTCTTTTCAAAAATATTTATAATGTTTAACTATCCAAAATATAAAATTTATTAAAGCTTTGGAGGTGAATACAATTAAAATTCATGTCATTATTTGATTTAAGTGATTACAGTCATCCTTTGATATCCACAGGGGACGGTTTTCAGGATCCTCATGGGTACTAAATCCAGGGGTGCTCAAATTTCTAATAAAAAATGGTGTATTATTTGCATATAACCTACAAACTTCCTCCCATATACTTTGCATCATCTTTGAATTGCTTGTAAAACCTGATAAAATGTGAAGGCTATATATAAAGTTGTTATATTAGAGTTTTAAAATTTATATTATTTATTACTGTAGTATTGTTAATTTAAAAAAAAATATTTTTATTCCACAGTTGTTTGAATCCATGGATGTGGGACCAACTGATTGGGAGAGCCAAATGTAAACAATTTACTACAAGTAAATATGAGTATTCTAACTTTTTTAAGAGCTTAAAGCTCTCAAAATAATTGTATCTGGGAAATGGGTGATAGCACACACTGGTATGCAAAGCATCAAGTCAATCGCATATACCTAGCAGATGACGGCATACATTGGTACAAAATGAACAAAGTTTGAAGAGCTATGGAATTGCAAAAACATAAAGTTAGATCAAGGTCTTATCTTGAATAGCTATGTGAACTTTAACCTGTCATTTAACCTCTAAATTTCTGTTTCTTCATCTGAAAAATGAAATATATAATATTTTCTTGAAGAATTTTTAAGAGAATGAGAATAAATTTTACGTATACTTTATATCTTACACGTGATATATTCTAAGTAATGTTGAAAACACATTTACACTGCCAAAAGAGGTTATATTTATATTTATAATTTATATTATATATGATATCTAAAATTTATCTCATATAATAAAAGAGTAAATTTACATAAAAGTATTTATGAACTGACACAAGTGTAGAAAACTGGAGAAAATCCTTTAAAAAATTAAGAAACAATTGGTTCTCTCTGATGACATATGCAGTAATTTTAAAGGAAAGACCAGCAAGAAAACCTCACCTGAGATCTTAAACAGGGCATTTATTACTCAAATGACTTTACCAATTTCTTATGGTTGATCTTCAGCCTTACAGAATCAAATACATGATTTTATCAACACTGAAAGTTAATTATTCTCACGGAGGAAGGCTCATAAAATCAAAGCTTATAACAAATTGTAAGAAATCTAGTAAGCTTGAATATCAATATACTAATTTATTCTTATAATAATCATTGTTAAAGGAATTAAAAGCCTATTGAAATTTTTAAGGGACAACATCTCTCAAGGTAATATGAAAACATAAAGAAAATCATTATTAGCCAATTACATCACTTCCAAAGTGAAATCAGTCTCAGTGACTAACTGGTATTCCCAAAGATTTTAACATCTCCATCAGTCTCCACATTAAGTATAATTTTGTATATATAATCTTAAAGATTCAAATATTCATATTACTAAGATTTTGTCCTCTACACGAGAATACTTGAATCAACATTACATATTTGTCTATGTACTTCTACTTAATTTTTAACAATGATATAAATTCTATTTTAGTGGAAATTTTGTTTTTCAAGTCATATTATTAACAAATAAAATAAAGAATATTATTAAACACGTGTCTTGTTGAGCACTTCAAACTGAATGTCTCTATAAGAAATATTTACATATCTCTATTCTGATCTATTAAGGGTATGAAAAAAGATAATTTACTGAGGGTCCAGTGTTCAAAAATAAATAAATAAAGGTAATTTATTAATGTACTCAGTAGTTATTTACTGAATACCTGTCATGCACCATACCAGATGTTCCAATTACAGTAGTAGACAAGGTGGATATAATCCCTGATTCCATTATGCTTGCAAACTAATGACTATATATCAATTCAGAATCCTCATTTCTCACTAATGTGGAAATCTGGATAAAGAGGGTCAATAATGAGAAAACAAATGAGCATAATAATACTAAGAATTATCATGTTGAGCTGTCTCTCCTGCATGGTGTGGGGACCCCAATCCACGCTATTCTGATAAAAGCTACTCTTTTATGAAAGGTGCAACTGTCTGAGAAATGTGCATCTCTCTAGCACCTATGACTAGTTGATATGTTTCAAGTGTTTTATAAAATTGTTTATATGTGCTTTTCTTTTTACAACATGATATCACATTCTACATTTCAAATATGCACATAATGAAGCAGGATCAGAGAGAGAAAGTAACTTGCCTAATGGCACATAGCTCATTAACTGTGAAACCAAAAATTTATCCCAGTGTTAAGGGCTGAGTTGTGTACCCCAAAGTTCTTATGTTGTACCTTGGAATGTAGTTGTATTAGGAGATAGTGCTTTTTTTTTTCTATTGTTATACTTTAAGTTCCGGAGTACATGTGCAGAATGTGCAGATTTGTTACATAGGTATACATGTGCCATGGTGGTTTGCTGCATCCATCACTTTATCACCTACATTAGGAGACAGTGTTTTTAAAGAGGTAATTAAATCAAACTAGGTGATGAAGATGGGCTCTAATCTAATATGACTGTGGTCCTTTTAAGAAAAGGAAACTAGGACACAGAGAGAAACAGAGGCTAGAGCATGTGGAGACACAGGGAAAATGCAGCCATCTATAAGCTAACAAGACAGACCTCAAAATACATCAACCCCATGAATACCCTGGTCTTGTACTTCTAGCCTCCTGAATTGTAAGAAGGTAACTTTCTGTTATTTAAGTCCTCCAATCTCTGAAATTTTTTCATGGCAGCCCCAGCAAACTGACACAGTCAGATTGGACTGATTCCACATAAATTGCTTAAAAGCAAATTTACGAAACTTATAAGGACTTTGTAAAGAAACAGAGATAATACACGGATTATTACTCAATTGCTTCTCCACACATAAAAGATATTCTATATGTTGCAAATAAAACATAATTGGGTTCAAATTTAAATCGTCAGGTACAACTTTTAAGAAAAGAAAATGAGTAAAATGATAACAGAAACACAGAAACTATTACCAGGGGTTATTATTTGATGATAATATGTATTTCTTTTTACCTTTAACATACTTATTCTGTATGATCTAGTATGTCTCGTCATTTAACATTTCTTTTTAAAATACTTATTAAATACTATTTCAGCTATTTCTATCAATAATTATTGCAATCCACTACAAGAAATGAATTTTCTAGATGCTATGAGGACAAAACAGTCGGAGAACACACAGACTTATAAAGCACAATCCTTGGAAATGAATCCACTATGACTTGCTTCTCTAAATCGTGGTTTAAAGTAGGTCACTTATTTGTTATTGATTTTTTTTTTTTGATACTGATGCTAAATCATCCACTCATATTGCAGTCAATCTCTTCCTATTAGGAGAATTCCAGAATATTTATCTCAAAGTTTATTTCAAATCAATCTTTCTTTCTTTCATTTTCTTTTCTTTCTTCTTTTCTCCTTCCTTCCTTCCTTTTCTTCCTACTTTCCTTCCTTTCTTTCTTTCTTTCTCTCTCTCTCTTTCTTTCTTTCTTTTTCTTTCTCTTTCTTTCTTTCCCTTTCTTTCTTTCTTTCCTTTCTTTTTTTCTCCTTCCTTCCTTCCTTCCTTTCTTCCTTCTTTCCTTCCTTTCTTTCTCTTTCTTTCTTTTCTTTCTTTTTCTTTCTCTCTCTCTCTCTTTCTTTCTTTCTTTTTCAGACTAAGTTTTACTCTTGTATCCCACAGTGGAGTGCAATGACTCAATCTCTGCTCACTGCAACCTCTACCTCCTGGGTTCAAGTGATTCTCCTGTCTCAGCCTCCCGAGTAGCTGGGATTACAGGCCTGAGCCACCGTGCCAGGCACTAGTTTCTTAAGTTGAGGGATAGGGACATTATTCAAGTTTTACTGTAAGGCCCATGTGAATAGCAACTGGTAAGGCAATGCGTGCAACCCATAGAGGGTGAGCAGAAGCAGTGTGGGGTGTTGCATCACCAGGGAAGCAACTTGAAAGACCAAAAGTAGAAAAATCCATGAAGATGAGAAAAAAATCAGCTCAAAAGGCTAAAATTCCAAAAGCCAGAATGCCTCTTCTCCTCCAAAGGATCACAACTCTTTGAGAGTAAGGGAACAAAACTGGATGGAGAATGAATTTGACGAACTGACAGAAGTAGGCTTCAGAAGGTAAGTAATAACAAATTCCTCCAAGCTAAAGGAGCATGTTCTAACCCAATGCAAGGAAGCTAAGAACCTTGATAAAAGGTTACAGAAAATGCTAACTAGAATAACCAGTTAAGAGAAGAAAATTAATGACCTGACGGAGCTGAAAAACATAACACAAGAACTTTGTGAAGCATACACATGTATAAATAGCCAAATTGCTCAAGCAGAAGAAAGGATATCAGAGATTGAAGATCAACTTAATGAAATAAAGCATGAAGACAAGATTAGAAAAAATAGAATGAAAAGGAATGAACAAAGCCTCCAAGAAATATGGGACTATGTGAAAAGAGCAAACCTACGTTTGATTGGCACACCTGAAAGTGACAGGGAGAATGGAACCAAGTTGGAAAACACTCTTCAGGATATTATCCAGGAGGACTTCCCCAGCCAGTTAGAATGGCCATCATTAAAAAATCAGGAGACAACAGATGCTAGAGAGGATGTGGAGAAATAGGAATGCTTTTACACTGTTGGGTGAGAGTGTAAATTAGTTCAACCATTGTGGAAGACAGTGTGGCCATTTCTTAAGGATCTAGAACCAGAAATACCACTTGACCCAACAATCCCATTACTGAGTATATGCCCAAAGGATTATAAATCATTCTGTTATAAAGACACATGCACACATATGTTTATTGCAGCACTGTTCACAATAGCAATGACTTGGAACCAACCCAAATGCCCATCGATGATAGAGTGGATAAAGAAAATGTGGCACATGTACACCATGGAATACCATACAGCCATAAAAAAAGATGAGCTCATGTCCTTTGCAGGGACTCAGATGAAGCTGGAAACCATCATTCTCAGCAAACCAACAGAGGAACAGAAAACCAAACACTGCATGTTCTAACTCATAAGTGGGAATTAAACAATGAGAGCATATGTGTTGGGGTCCGTGAGATTGGCACGTCTGCCGGGGGTCTCTTGACCAGCAAGAGGGTCCTAATACCTGGAAGAGAGAGTGTGCAGAAAAGAGAGATAGAGAAAAATGGGTCTGGAGGTCTGAAACGAGCTGTGCTCAGATCAGCGATTTATTCTTTGTGCACAAGAGCTTATATATGTTTTTTCATACAGTGACTGACGTAGGTCCCATTACAAAAGTGTTATCAGGAGGGAACAGAAAATTACAAAGTAAGCATGGGAGGGGGTAGCATACAAGTTTATCTAAAGATCGCTGAACCCAAAACAAACAAAAGATTCTTATCCTATAAAGATTCTTATCCTCTTATCAATGACTACAGTTATGGTAAATAACATCAAATCTGAGTGATAATTTGAGGGGTAGCATTTTTCTAGCAACATGTGAGCGATCAGGATCACGGGATTTAGTGAATGCAGGTAAACAGAGTCATAAAACCAGCCCAAAACGGGAACTTCAAGAGACAATAGTCTCGTAAATAGTCACGCAGGCCTCACCCAGACATGCCATTAGCTCAGTGGATCAAGAATAGGCTTCTGCAAACTCAGGCCTCTATCACTTCCTTCTTTTTTCCTCAGCTTGACTGCCCTCAGCAGGGGGAGAATATGTCCGGGCTCTAACTCCGTAATGGTGGAGACACGGAGAGGTCTCTACGCTGGTGGAGTGATCCCCATAATATGGGCACAGGGAGGGGAAGATCATGCACTAAGGCCTGTCAGGAGTTGGCAGGGGAGTTGGATAGCAGTAGGAGAAATACCTAATGTGGATGATCGGTTGATAGGTGCAGAAAACCATCATGGCACATGTATATCTATGTAACAAACCTGTACTTTTGCACATGTATCCCAGAACATTAAGTATAATAAAAAATAAATAAATAATTTTATTAAAGTTCAACTTTAATCCACAGGTTGTGAGTAACTCACTTAAGATGGTCAGAAGTGGGCTGTCCTGGTGGTATTTTGGTGATTCAACAATGTCCTAAAAAACTCAGGCCTTTCATTCTGCCTTCTGTTACCCTTGGAGGTTTGTCCTTCATGATGGTAGGAGGACGATTGTATTTTCAAGTGTTGAGTCCTCATGGAATATTAGTCAATGCAGGACAGAAATGTAAAATATTAAAGAGATTTCTTTCTCTTTAAGTCTCTCTTTTACCATTAAGGATACTGTTTTCCATAATTCCTCCTATTACCCTTTCTCTCTCAGTCCCTTGCCACTACTGGATCATGTATCAACCTTTAGAGTAATAAAGGAGAATGAATTTACCATCAGGGACTTAAACTAATCATAATCCATACCCTGGGGCTATTTGTATTGCTGTTTAAACAAAGCTGAGCCCCGTAAGAAAAGTGAGCAAGACTCTTAGGAAAGCAATCAAATATCTTCGATCAAAATAACTGTCAACATCAAACACATGCCCTACTTGTTTATTCATTTAATTTCCACACAACCCTGTTAGGAAAACCTCAGTTTTATCTCTGACATTCATGTAAGTTAATTAACATGTTCACAGACCCCCAGCTAGAGATTGGTGCAGCCTGGGTTTCAATTCAGTCTAAACCTTGAGCTCAAGTTCTAAATTAGGACTCTATTATTTTCTAAGAGTTAGACTTTGAATTCAGACATGTCTAAAGTAACAGGAAAATAGCTACACAATGAAGCAAAAATATCTCAATGATAGTTTATAAAAAGCAGCACTTAAACATTTTTTGCACTTAGAATTTAGCTCTAAAGAAATATGAGGAGGCATAATTGATGTAATTCTGAGATGAGAGCATGAAACATGAAAAATTAACGAATTATTAATTTGTCCCAACCTGGACTACAAATCTGATATTCAAAATAAATTATGATTTAATTCCAAATGATAAATTCTTACTAAAGACAACATATATTTTCTATTATAAATTAGGGCAAAAGGTATAGAGATTGCAAAATTACAGGGAAAAAAAATCTCTACTGCTGGCTTTTAATCTCTGAAATCCTCCCTCCTCTGGGGCAATACACAATGTCTTTTGCAGCAATAGCATGACCAGATCAAGGAGTACAATAGAAGCCACAGTTACTGAGATCTTCTGCTTTTGAACTAGAATACAAATATTTCTTTCTTACAATGGAGCAGCTGATCAAGGGCAGACGAGCAGACTTTGCCTGGATTTTCTTTTTAGTACTCTCTATGGGTACTTGCTTTGAAATTTACCTGGAGTCATGAAAGGTGTATGCTGTAGTGAGAATATGATCCTTGAAATCACATGACATGGGATTTGAGGACTTGCTCCATTTCTTGACTCAGAGTAACTTGGACTGGCTATCCATCATCTGAGCCTCTCTTCCCACAGATCTAAAATCAAGTATATGAGTATTAGTAGAGGGGATGGAAAAAAGAGCACCATTTCTGAGGAAATTGCAAACATTAAAGTCTTAACCTATGTAAACTATCTGGCACATAGTAGGAACTCCATAAAACGTTAGCTTCCGCTGATGCTTTTTCTCCAGTAGATGAGGTCAGCCCTACATTTTATTCACTGGTTGTTCATTCTCTAGATTGACAAAATTGATCATATATAGTTCATGTTAATGCTCTCCTGTCCTTTTCTTTGTTTTCTACTTCACTCCTTCTTCAACTTATTAATATGATTTAAAGCCTTCAATACCTCCAAAATTTCTAAAAAGATAAGCATGAAGATTGAATCTCTATAATTATTTTCCAGATGAAATAACTCTGCCAGGGCATTTTAGAAATTTACTAATATTTGCAGGCAAGCTCTGCCTATTTGGTCTAGCTCTCTCTTCTAGCTTTTTCTTTTCTAGATATATCCCTCCATTTCCTCTACTTCCTTTCTCTTATAATTCCTGCTGATGTAGCTTCAGAGTCTTAAGACTGTTGGAATGATAATGATACCTCAAGTTATTTACATTCCTTATTGCTAATCTAAAGGTCATTATGAGAATTCAGTTATCTAAGTTGCTTTAATTGCATATTTAAAAATTGCAAGCCAACATCATTTGATGCAATGCTGATTCAGAAAATAAATATTCAGCTACAATAGATATACTCAATAGATATACTTAATTTACAATGATTTCAGTAACCTAATTCAGTAAGTAAGCATGTAATTCTAAAGATCAGAAAGAGAGAAAAAGAGAGAGGTATAAAACCTGTGTTTCCTATAAAGATTGTTACATGGCTCTCATAATTAATTAAAGCATATCCAATGTTAACAATTTTGGGGGCATACTTTTCTACTCTTTTTAGATTCATACAAGTGAATAATTATGAGGCCTGACATTTTATCCTGAATAAATGTTCGTAACTTTTAAATAATCCTTTATTAAATTATAACATACACAGATTATGCAAATTATAAATGTATAACTAGATATTTTTCAAAAATGGAACACAGCTGCATAACAAACACACTGATCAAGAAATAAATTTGACCACTACATTACACAGTGTTCTATCAGCTATATCAAGTGATTCATTCTTAAGATGTGACCTTTCTCGATTGAGGGAGCTCGTTAACCCGTCTTTGTAAGGCTTTTGTCTTCATGTTTGATGCCAAGGTTTGAAGTCCACAGGGCAGAGTGTCAGGAAGGGAAAGTGACAGAAAGTGAGTGAGGGCTATGGCAAGCTAAAACTCACAGGTGTGAGCTGGACCCCACAAAGGTGCCCCAAGTTCTGCATCCATTCTTACACCAAACTTCATGCTACCGTATCTTGTGGAGAAGCTGGCACCCTTTCTCCTGGAACTAACCATCCAGATGACTCAGGAGTTAGAAATACCTAATGTAGATGATGGGTTGATGGGTGCAGCAGACCACCATGGCACGTGTTTACCTATGTAACAAAACTGCATGTTTTTCACATGTACCTCAGAAGTTAAAGAAAAAAGGAATGAAAGAAAGAAAGAAATTTTTTTAAAAAAAAGAATGTCTGAAGAATACAGGGCAGTAGCCTTTGTGGTCCCTGACAGCAAGTAATTAAATCTGCAGATAAAGTAGAAACGTGTGTGAGATATTATAATGCCTGCCTGAACTTCTGAAAACAAAAACCAAAATGATTGTGGCTTCTCTTCTGACTTCAAATGTTATGTGAAAATATTTCTGTGGTCCATCCTATCCAAAAACACAGAGAGAAAGGAATTCTGAGAAATGCAGTTAATCTCAGCTCAGTTGACATTTTACAAAGCCACCAGAACCAGTAACTTTGTTATCCTTGAGAACCACATGTGGAGAAGGCAGATAACTGGGTTGGCACAAGCCCACCCAGAAAACTGTCTTGAATGTGTAATGGCAGTATATGAGTGTAGTTTTAAATTATATTTCCATAGCAGTTAAATAGGATACACTTTCATATGTCATTGGCCATTCTGACATTCTATTTTCCGAAATACTTATTCAGGGTTTTGCTTTTGTGAGCGAGGGGGTGTGTCTTGATCTATCACTCTTTTATGGATTTGTAGGAGCTTTTCACATATATTTGAGATAGGAGTCATTTGTTGAAAAAATATGTATATGAGATTATATATATATATATATATATACACACACACACATATATATATCTTAGATAGCTTTTAGTATTCTCTGGGTTGCCTATTTGTTCTCTTAATAAATGTGCATGTCTTTTGGAGCTCTAGGTGGAATATGAAACCAAACACTTAAACCAAACACTTAATTGGAAAGTAGTTCAAAATGGTGAATCTGATATATTAAAGAAAATATTTTTAATCTAGATAGACACATTTAAAATTACATGCATAAAAAATTATTATAGCTTGTATAATTATATCTTTTTAAAATAATACTTTAGAATATTAATTTTAAAATGTGTTTAATATGATTATTAAGTGATTACTATAATATGCAAAGCAAAAGGGAAACCTTAAATCTTTTTTAAAAAACTAAAAATGTGTCAGTTTGCTGAGAATGCTGGTTTCCAGAACAGAAAACCAAACACCACACGTTCTCACTCATAAGTGGTTGTTGAACAATGAGAACACATGGACACAGGGAGGGGAACATCACACACCAGGGCCCAGGGGGTGGGGAGCTAGGGGAAGAATAGCAGGGCGTGGGGGCATTGGGGAGGGACAGCATTAGGAGAAAGATCTAATATACATGACAGGGTGATGGATGCAGCAAATCACCATGGCACATGTATACCAATGTAACAAACCATGATCTGCACATGTACCACAGAATTTAAAGTATAATAAATTTGTAAAAAGCTAAAAATGTTTTTTGGTGAAAACTATTAATTAACTTTATAAAATGAAAACTAACGTGAAAGGAACATAATTATAAAAGAAATAGTGTCACATGGTATTAACATAATAAAACACATATGCGATGAGGACTTTACAACATGGCTAAATCCCCTCTAGGTTACTGTTAGGAGAGCTGAAGTAACCTTTTTTATTTGATTTTATTTATTCAAGTTTTTACTTCTTTTCTTGCTTATGAATTTTACATTCCTTTTCCCTCTCTTTCCCCATTTCTTCCTCATCCTTTCCCTTATTTAGGTAAAAGTATCTCAGGATTTCTAATGGCCTAAAGGAAAACCCATTACTTAAACAAGCTTCATCAGGCTCTTAGTGTAAAACTCTATTAGCTTTAACACAACACATGGCAATTTGCCCAAGGCAGTTTCCTCTAATTCAGCGCCTAGGAATACCTAGTGATTTAACTTCAGTGTTCTGAAATCACTAAAGTACTTTTCCATTCCATCAACAGAATAGAGTTGACAGCTAACAAAATCCGTCTTTTGCCCTTTTGTTATTTTTCTAGTTAAAGATGAGCTTCATGATCTAATTGCCATCCCTTTGCATTCTAATCTAGTATTTGAGGACAGCAATAAAGATGTAGGTTGTTTCTTATGGATACTTTCCTAAAAAATAAGTATTTTTAAGTATGAACATAATATATTCCCTGAAAGATTTAAAGCCTCCTTGTTGTGTTTCATTGGTTTAGACTATATTTGCGTTAGAAAAAAAAATCGTCTTTCTAAAATAAAATAATACTAAAATATCTATCCACATTGAAATTAGTAGGGAAATTGGTATCAAAATTGTCCTCACCAAGGAAAGGGCTCTATCCATCAACAAAATTTATCAATCAATATTTCCATTTGCATGACCAAGAACATCCAAAGTTACTTGGATAACAAAATGTGTAATTAAATGTTTGATTTGATAAATTCCACTATCTACTCAAGTTATCCGTAGTCTGGTTGGGTCACTGCTGCATAAGCCAACACAAATATTGCTGCCATAAGTTGGGACACCACTTACAACTTGGGTACAATTTGGCTACATTGTTTGCTTCATAAAGTATTGTGTGACCCAAGAAACTGTCAATTAATACATCCTACCCCAATATATAGCTCAGTTGCAGAATGCCACAAAGCTTCAAAAAAGTAGACCCTTCCCAGGCCTAAAACACACACAACCACTGGGCACAACCCAGCCCAATCCCCTTGAGCCTTTTCACGTTTCCATGACAGGTTCTTAGAGTCATCGCAGCCACATTCACATTTGTCATTGTCAGAAGGACAAAGAAATGTCTATTGTACTTTGAGGTGACAGCAATCTGCTTAACAGCTGGGTAACGGTATTAACACCAGAACACCGTAATCCCTTCAATCTACACTTCAATCTGCTGAGCAGCATCTATCCTGAGAGGTCCAGAGATACTTGAGATCTAAGAAAAACCAAGGTGTTTTCTCTACTCTTCCCATACCACTCCCCACTCAACACAGTACTTCACCTCCAACAGGAGATGAGGGAGTTTTGTTTTTGCTTTTTCTACATATCAATCAATTTTCCAGCAGAGACCAACTGCATGTTTTACAATTTAATTATATTCTGACATTATCTACCACTGTCTTCGTGGAGTTAAGAGTCAAATCTGACAAGTTACAGGCTCAGTCTTAGTCTGCAAAGACTGCCTCTACTTGAGCTACCAATTGTAAGTCCCAGGTTGTGACTTGTACTTCTGATAAAATTCTGGCTATAAATCGGGGGTTTCCAAAACCCCTTCCTTGGATTTGATTAATTTGCTAGAGCACCTCTCAGAACTCAGTGAATCACATTACTTATATTTATCTATTTATTATAAAGCATATTATTAATACAAACTATACAGATGAACATCCAGATGAAAAGGATGCATAGTGTGAGGCATAAGAGAAAAGGCACAAAGTTTCCATTCCCTCCTTGGGTGCATCCCCTCCA
Organism: Plecturocebus donacophilus; assembly: GCA_004027715.1. NCBI lineage: Eukaryota > Metazoa > Chordata > Mammalia > Primates > Pitheciidae > Plecturocebus > Plecturocebus donacophilus. Next base: position 23,246 of record PVKP010001357.1, on the reverse strand, counting down.
GGCACTATTGTGTGTTCAAAAGTTCAGATGCTCTTTTCCAACCCAATCTTTTTCAGTTTATATGGAGGCTTTATTTCATAGGCATGATTGATTAAATCACTGGCCACCCTCTCCTCCCTGAAGTTCAGGAGTGGCAGTGAAAGTCCCAACCCTCTAATCACATGGTTAGTTCCCTTAGAAACCAAACCCCACATGAGGCTATTCAGTAATCTGTAAAGAGTAGCCTCATTAGAACAAAAGATGTTTCTTTCATCCTCCAGGAAACTCCAAGGAATTTAGGAGCTATTTGCCAGGAAATGGTGATAAGATCACATGTACATGTTCTTATATAAATCACAATTTTACAAATAGTGATAAGTAAAGATTGTCAATCATGAACCAAACGATAGCTCCAATTTGCTGCCAGTCAGTTCAGAGATAAATGGGTGCTAAGTCACAGCTATTCTCTGGATTATTCAATGTAATCTTTAGGCAGGTCCTAACATTAATGAGCATCTAATTTGTCTTCTCCAGACAAAATAGGTCATGTGGTCTCTCCCAGTATAAGCTGTTTGTTGCTGCTGTGTGTGAGACAAAAATACCAAAACATACTGTTATTTTTTGTAGATACTCTTTCAAGTGAAGAGCTACTACTTTTCTCCCTGGCATCATAACCCAGTTTTGAATTCTGTTCCCTTGTCTATCATATTCTCCCGTTTCATATTCTAATAATTTTAATCCATATCTTTCTTTCTCCAGTAAGATATACTGGTTTAGAAATACTGGCTACCTTAGAGCCAGCAATAAATTTTTATACCAGGACTTCTTCCTTCACCCAATTTCCAGATTTTGTAGGATTTGAGAGGGAGAGATTACAAGAATGTCCCTGAAACATGGTAATGGGATCACATTCATGATTAGCCTCAATCTAGCAATAACGAATGAGGTTCAGTTCACCTCCAAACCTCCATTTGTACTATATGCAGTCCAACCCAGCATTGCAGTTGTCATGTCATATACACTGATGCCTCCTGATAATTGCACCAGAAAGCAACTCTCTTGCCCTGCAATAAACTAGATAGAAGAAAATGAAAGAAAAAATTTGAGATAAGGAAGACATAGATATGGATAGTTTTGTCATCTCCCACCCCATCATTTCTCTCTCATGGAATTCCCTAGAGCACCTCTCATATCAACCTAAGACACACTGATTTTCTTTGGCATTATTTTAAGCTCCTTTCTTCTTCTATTTTACATAATATCTTGTATTTGCACATTCCAACTTTTAAAAGACCACTGCTACATTATTAATATGTTGAATGTGATATATCCTTATGCATATATTTTGTCCTTTATTTTTATGACAGTTTGTTGCTGTTGTTAGTGTCAAGGAAAAAAATCCTGTCAATCTATAAGTAAAGCTATTCAGAGAGACAAAATTGTCATCTTTAACAAAATGGAATAAGAACTACTTTACAGAAGTTCTAGAGGCTTAAATAAATGATGCCACACTGAAATCCAGGAACAAAGAACACCAGAAAGACTAAATATGTTAGTAAATATAAATGATCTATGTTTAAGATCAGTGGCTTTTAACCACAGATGAAGGCAATTTTTCCCCCTCTTCATAGAGGGTATATAGAGTGTTTGGAAACATTATTGTTATTGCTATGGCTGGATGAGGATGGGATTGCCTACTTATAACTAATTGGGAAGAGACCAGGAATGGGGTTGAACATACTACAATGTACAGGATGCTTCTCCCCAATGTCATAGTAGCACCCAGTACAAAATGTCAGTACTGACAAGGTTGAGAAACTCTAGTCTCTCTTAATGTATGTCTCCTTAAAGAATATTAGCTGTTTGTAGCAAAGCAAAAAATGTGTATTACATAGCATTTGCAAAAATAGAAATGCAAAAATAAATACACAACAGTTCAAACTGCAGTAAGTAGTATAGATTGTTATAAAATTATTTTAAAATGATGAATATAATTCTTGGAATATAAACCGAATGAATTACAGATGCATACTGAAATCCCTAAAGGACACATCATAAAATAACAGAAATAGTTTAGCTAAAAAGTTATCAGAGGACATAAAATGGAACAATGAACAATATTTGATTCAACTTTCAAAAGGCAGCAAATAAATAATAAAACAAAGAGCAAATGAGAAATGTAGAAATTAAATATCAAAAAATGAACTTAAATCCAAATATGTCAATAACTTCTTGAATATCAATATACTATAAATCTCACTAAAAGGCAAATATTATAAGAACTGGTAAAAATGTAAGACCTTATACATTTTTCTTCCCTTTCCCCTCAAAAATTACAATTGATACCTAAAGACACAAATAAATTAAAAGTAATACAAAAAAATACATGCAAAAACTGTAGGTAAGAATGCTGTTGTGACTATACTAATATTAGAGAAAGTAGATTTTCAAGACAAGAAAAATACTAGAGATTTTAAAGGTACATTTCATAACACGAACGATCAATTGATAAAGATAATAAAAATACTGTATGTTTATACACTCAATAACAAAGCTCCCAAGTAGATGAAGCTAAATTGACAAACTTTATCACTTTTCCTCTGTAATGAGTTGTAACAGTAGACACGAAGTGGGCAAGGATATGGAAAATTTGAAGAACACTATTAACCAACTTGACCTAACGAATATGTAAAAAACACTATACCAAACAAAAGAAAAACACACATCCTTCCGAAGTGGAAGACAAGTTAGGAGATATAGAAAAATAATAGCAGAGAACTAGAGAAAAATGGAAATAATGCTTTGCTATGAAAATCTAGAGGTCATGAGAATTTCAAATATTCTCCTTATAAATATATATCTTTTTTTATTTTAATGAGCCCTACCTAAGCAGGACATCAAAAAATTCAGTTATAAATTCATAATTGTTCCTCTCCATGGAAATCTTTAGTAAAAGGTGAAAGATTTATTCATTATAAAGAGAAACCAGAGCATAATACATATCTTTCAAGTCTGTTAAAAGAATAAAAATAAATTCTCAAAATCATATGAAGGAATTATATTGAAAAAGCTTGATGTCATTAAAATATGACATAAAATGCACTGATATAAGTGTACATAAGAACAGATTTGAGATATTTAGAAAATGTTTAGAGGAGTTACTTTAAGTGTATATTAATACATTAGCAAAAATTAATTTTTATAGTTTTGAACAATGAAGCCTGAGTCCTGTAAATTTTTGGCAAGAGGAACTAGCATTGGTTTCATGTTAAATGAAACTTGGTTCTAGAGAAGATAGATGGCTTGAACAAGGTCAGGAAGCTAATCCAGGACAGAGCAAAATATCATATGTAAATGTTCAAAATGGCTAACCTCTTTTATGTTGGGCAAAGAATTGTGTAAATTTTCTGAGCATGCATGACTGATTTTCAATCTGTTGGAATAGAATGTTGATCACCATTAATTAATATTTCATAATAATTTCATTATTATTAAATCCATAATAATAATCCATAGTCCATAATAACAGAAAGAATATGGTGAGCTTGATCTAAAGTTTCATATAGAGGCATATTTTTAAAAAATATAACCTGGTACGGTGGCTTATGCCTATAATTCCAACATGTGGGAAGGCTGAGACAGAAGGATTGCTTGAGCCCAGGAGTTTTTGAGACTAACCTGGGCAATATGGTGAGATCCCATCTCTATAAAAAATTTAAAAAGTAGCCAAGCATAGTGGCACATGCCTGTGGTCCCATTCACTTGTGAGACTGTGGCAGGAAGATCTCTTGATCCAGGAAGTGGAGGCTACAGTGAGTTGTGTTCACACCTCTGTATTCCAGCCTGAGTAACAGAGTAAGAACCTGTCTCAAAAAAAAAAAAAAAAAAATCACAAGGAAACAATAAAATTGGATACACATATTATGAATAGATATGTAATATGCATAAATTTACCAATTAATTAATGAGTTTCATTTTTAAATCAAATTTATATAATATGATCATGCTTCTTTGTATTGTCCCAGGCCTTTGAATATAAAATAATTATATATTACTTTGAAATATTTTGTTAAACAAGACAGTAATATAATTATTTTTCTTAATAAGAGGTCTTAGATGTGCTATGTATTTGTTGACTGAATGAATGTGGTTTATCAATATTCATCTTGAAATTTAGAGTATGTAATTCCATTAGGACCAACCATCATTTCAGTCATTGTGACATTGCTATTTTAAGAACATATTAGTTTACATATTTAATTTTGAAAAATTGCATAAAGTATTAGAAAAACTGAAATAAACTCTCTAAATAAAACTGTTAAAAAAGAAACTACCACAAAGTATGCAATTATTAATTATATTATAGCCATGAAAAATTAAATTAGTTTCTCTGCAGTATTAAATTTTCCACTTTTTAATATCAGAGATAAATCAGATTTTTTTTTTTTTCTTTTATTGCATTTTAGGTTTTGGGGTACATGTGAAGAACATACAATATTGTTGCATAGGTACACACGTGGCAGTGTAATTTGTTGCCTTCCTCCCCTTCACCTATATGTGGTATTTATCCCCATGCTCTCTCCCCGCAACTCCCCACCCCCCACTGTCCCTCCATTTTCCCCCAACATACCCCAGCGTATAGTGCTCCCCTCCCTGTTAAAATAAAGATTTGAAGAAATAGCAAACATAGAGCAAATTTTCTCACTGTTCTTTATTGAAAATATGCCTATCAATAATAAAAGGGGTAATTTATAACACACTGTGCCTTACATAAATCTATGTGATTGTTATTTGTAATCCTCACTATGATCACTTATACAAATTTGGTTTATTAACACTTTAGATCAGTAACAAAACAAATACATTTATGTGAAATATTGACATATGTATAGCATGTCTATTTTATGTCTATTTTATCACACTCTTCCGACGGATATGTCTTTATTCAGTCATAAGAACGCAAGATAATACACCTCAAAGACACTTTAGAAATCACACAAACTAATTTATATTAATTTTAAAACACAGAAAACTGAGGTTCTAGAGAAGATAAATGACTTGTACAAAGTCAGGAAGCTAATCTGGGGCAGAGCAAGGAATCATATGTAAATGTGAAAAAATGACTAACCTCTTTTATGTTGGGCAAAGAGCTGTGTAAATTTTCTGGGCATGCATGACTGATTTTCAATCTGGTAACTTTGTCATAAAATTCAACAACCTTGTCAGCACCAAGTTGCTACAGATTTTACATAGCATGTTGATCACAATTCATTAATAATTTCTTTCCATTATGAATTTAAAATATAATTAAACATTGATAGTCATTATCAGGACTGAACACATGGTGTATGCATTGCATTTCTCCTGGTTAAGTCAGCTTCTGAGCTGTTCTAATGATAAAAGGGGAAAGAACAAACAAAGTGAAGAGCTGACATCCATGTGATGCTGAAAATATTACATTATAAAGCTGGCTGGATATCTGAAAGTTACAGACCTAGAATTCTGCTTCTGAGTGAAAGCAGCAGCTGGCTGAAGAACAGTGGACAAAGAGAATGATGAATCAAATCGGGGTTTGATGTAAAGTAGAATACAGGGAGCAAACATTTTAGTTCTTTTGTGGTCAGATTTATTTCCTTCCAGGTTTTCAGAGAGTAAAAAACTGCTTCAGAATGCTATGCACACTATTGTATCCTGTCCACTGACTTGCCTTCTTTACGCTTTCCTCTCACTTATTTCCTGAGATTTAGTCCTACCTCCTAGTCCTTTGGACAGTGACCAAGCAGTTGCCTTTAGTTATCCTGAAAGGGAAGTTTGTAAAGAAAGTTGTAGGAAATGGAAAAAAAGATATCATTTTCTTTCCCTTTTTCATTTCACTGCAAGACACAAATAAAATATTTGGGTAAATATTACTCATTTTGTTCAAAATATATTTTTTCTAACAAAATGTGCAAGTATGTTGTGATAATGTTTGAGATTTATGATGATGTAAAAATACAGAATTTGTGTTAGGATACTTGAATTTTATTAATGTTAGTTATTCCCTTAGATGAAAATTAAAATGAAGAACTAAAACGTATGAGGTTTCCAGGTGTTTGGCTTTTTATCATTTAAAAAATTTCTAGCAAGTCCTTCTGTAAAAGAAAGATGTTTGTTATGAAAAAGATTACCAACAAATTCATTTAAATTTATTCATTTTTTAATACTTCAAAGGTAGTCATCAAATATTTCAATGAACAAGTGGGATAAAATAAACTAAAGTGTTGTTCAAGTTGATCACTGTTCTCACTTCAATAAACAGTTGAATTAGTTTCCATATTGTAACCTGTATCATATATGATAAGTGCTATACTCCAAAAATTACAACCTAATTGTGATTACTGCATGACCGTAACATCTTAGCCAAACACAGCCTCCAGGAAAAGTGTAGGAAACATTATCTAGACCAAATATACGTAAACTTGTAAAAACTGTAGTCACTGTAAGTAGGCCTGTAGCTAGGCACGTCATATTAAGAAAATAAAATAACAACAAATTTGAGTCACTGAAAAGAAATTCACATCTGATTCAAAACTTAAATTTTTTATTAACTATTGATTTGTCGCTTCAAATGTGAACTAGAAATTCTACATTATCCAGTGATCTATATTTTAAAGAGCTATCTTACTGATATTTGACATTTGATTCTAGATGCCTTAAAATTTGTAATACAGTATTGGAGCCTTTCTCTACCAGAGAAACCACATTGATGAAAAGCTATGGATTAGCTCTCCTGCTATTCTCTCTACTATTCCAGAAGTACTTATAATACTAAAACAAACAAACACTCATTCTTAGAAAAGTTTTCTAAAATTTTGTTTCATTATTTCCAAATTTTATGAATGTTGTATCAATCACTATAGATAAGAGGATGTGTGACCGTTTGAAAGAAAAAAAAAGAAAGAAAGAAGAAAATAACACTGCACTAATTTGAAACTACTTAGAGATGAATGGCAAACCAGAAGAGACCATGATCAGGAAAATCCCTGATAATAAGCCATACAAAGTATTTCTGGCAATTCTTCACAGTATGATGTATATGTGATTATTATCTCTCAGTGTAAACAAGACTCCAAAACTTTACCAGAAAGAGAGAGAGGGGGTTGTGGTCTATTAGCTATTCCCAAAATTACTCCATTATTAATCTTCTTTGTTCCTTTAAGAATAAAAACATTGCGTATGGTAGTAGGTTGAATGATCAGGCTAGATTTGGGGAATGGGATGAAGTAGGTATTTTCCTCATATATCTTAGATGAGAAATATGAAAGTAATTTTATTGTTGCCAAGTTCACATATAAATACATTTGTTTTAGAGATGCAGCCATGTGTTGTTTAGGGATGGAGATATGTTCTAAGAAATTTATCCTTAGGGGATTCCCTCATTGTGTAAACATCATAGAGTGTACTTACACAAAACAAGATAATATAGCCTACTACACACCTAGGCTGCAATAACTTATTGCTTTTAGGCTACAGCCCTTGACGGCTTGTTATTGTACTAAATACTCAAGCAATTATAGCACACTGGTAAGTAATTTTTTATCTAAACATATCTGAACGTAGAAAAGGTATAGTAAAAATATGATATATTCTTATGGGATCACTGTCATTTATGTGGTCTATTGTTGAGCAAAGCATCCTTTTGTAGTGCATGACTATAGCTTATTAATTTTTAAAATTAATACTTGGGAATTAAATACATATTTCATACTGCAAATCATAAGAGTATACTTCTCTGAATAATAAAAACCTACTATCTTTGGGTATAATTTGTTTTCATTCATGCTTGCTCAAAGAAAAATCAGCATTGCTTGTTTCTCTGCTTTATTGAAACTGTGATTTGAGATAGAATGTCATTTCATCTGTTGATTATTATTTTTCTAACTATTCTAACTACTTTTTATAAACCTAAATATGTATGTTCATATGTGTATATACATGTATGTATATGTGTGTAATTCATAAATATCTATCATCTATCTCAACATGTCTAACTTTTTTCTTTTAAAATATTCGAAAACCTAATCATGAATTTGAGTTTGAAGGTTAGCATGAAGAATTTTGTTGATGTGAAAAATTTTTTTCTTCTTTTTCTAGCTAAACATTTGTTTGACAATGAGCAAGTTCACTTTGAAAACCAGAAAGATGAAGTGCCTAAAATTTAAATACAGCAGTACTTTCAACATAGCACACTGTGGCAATATAATGCATTTAGGATTAGGATTACAGAGGTGAATTTCACTTCATATTCAAATTACAATGTAACTAGAATGATAATTATATAGTCCACCATTTAGAATTAAAGTTATTTAAAGTTAACCAGTATAATCTATATATACAACTAAATGTATGCATGAATGTGTGCGTGTGTACAGATTTAATCCCATCAGAAACTGGATTTCTTATTTTTCATAATTTTTAGACAGTATGCAACTTAATAAGTAAAAACAACTACAGAATTGACTAACAAATGGTAGTATTATGAATAAATAAACTCTCTACTAATATGCCAGGAAACATAAGAGCAATTAGAAATAAATATAAGATGGCACACATTGAGGTCAAACAGATCTGAATTAGATATCTGATTCCAATACATAAAAATGTATGATCATGTAGCAATAACTTAACCTCCTTGAGCCTCATTTTTCTCATTTTAAAAATATGGGTTATAATAGTCTCTCAAAATTCTTAGCAGAACATAAATCATAGATAATAGATGATAGAAACAGTTTATATTTATAACCCTTAGCTAGAATTTAGAGTATCTTATGAATTTAATACATATTTGCTACAGTTATTATTACTGTTTATTACTTTTAAGTGTTTGTTATTTGAAGGTGTTATTAACTAATATCTATTGAGCAACATTTATTTGTTTGTTTGTTTGTTTATTATTTATTGAGATGGAATCTGGTACTGTTGCCCAGGCTGGAGTGTACTGGCATGATCTCAGCTCACTGGAACCTCCGCCTCCTAGGTTCAAGTAATTCTCCTGCCTCAGACATTAAAGTAGCTGGGATTACAGGCACCTGCCACCATGCCCAGCTAATTTTTACTAGAGATGAAATTTCGCCATGTTGGTCAGGCTGGTCTTGAACTCCTAACCTCAAGTGATCCACCCACCTTGGCCTTCCAAACTGCTAGGATTACAGGCATAAGCCACTGCACCCAGCCCATTAATTAAATATCTATTATATTTGACAGAAATTCAGATTATTATTACAGGAATAAAGTCAATAGTTTATGGTGCTCAAATTTCTCATGTTCTTAGTTCACTTCCTCTACAATATTTGATTAAGTATATACTCTAATAATTAAGCATTTTAATAGAGACAGTATCTGCAGTACACATAACTCTAATTTTAAACAATTACAATGCAAATAAGAATCTATAAATAAATATTATTTCATATATCAGTGAACATTCAGAAGATACTGGATTATTATTATAAATATCCATCTTTCATTTTGCAATGAAAATCAGTAATGAAACATTGGTGAGTGTATTTTGACCTAGAAGTACCTCTTGCAAGTTGTTATTTGAATAATTCAATATCATTAACAGTTTAAAGTTTCGTTGACTCTTTTTACTGGATAATTGAGTTTTCCTGATTAATGGGAAAGGACTCAATGTTGTCAAATATAATATCTCACCCAATTATAAAATTTGAATTAAAAAGTGAGTTTTATTTTAATTTTCTTTCAAGTTAATTCTGACTTAAGATTTTATTTTATTCTATAATTATTTTAAGTAGACGTTTTTGGAACATACATTTAATTACTATAATTAATTACTACATTTTAATAGAAGAAATTGCACAATTTTGTTCTAGAGTAAGTTTTTAATGTCAAATTAATGATTTATATATGTATTGTACATGCATACTTTAATAGTGGTGGCAATTGAAAAATTTTAATTTTTATGTATGAATTCTATATTCTAAATTTTGCCTGAATTTGCATTGACATTTAAATCTAGAGTCTACCATATTGATTGCTCAATAATGTAGAAATAACACATTTATTTTTAGTTTTTCTATTAAATAAAACCTTATCCTTAAGATAAATATAAAATCAAAATAAGAAGAAGTACAATTCTTGCTTGTATGCATTTCCACTAAAAATAAGGCAGTTTATATCTATCTAGTACTGATCATAGACATGGTTACTTGTGTGTTAATTTTATTATTTTCTTAATCTCAACAGAGATACATGAATACCCAAGTAAAGTTACATAAATGCAGCTAAGCAATTTTTTAATGATCAGCAGAAAACTAAGTTTACTGTGAATAAAATAAAATGCAGTGATAAATAGCACTAAAGAAGGAGAAGACAAAATACTGACTGGCTATTACAAACGACTCCCAGCACATGACATTAAAATGACATCCATTGATGTGTTCAACAGATTTCATACACCACTGCTATCCTCACAACCGATGCTAACCTCAGGAAACTTTTTTTCTTTTTCTTTTTTTTGCTGGGGCGGGGGTGTCTTTTTATCTTCTGATAATTGGGAGGAATGATTTGCTGCTGAAACTAAAAGAATAAAGACAGAGCAAGTTAATATTTGGCATGAACTCTCTAGAAAGAAAGAAAAATACACCAGGATGTTATATAAAAAGGGGGAAAAATATGAAGAAAAAAGGCATAAAAATATTTCTCTACTATCTGGATTTAAAAAAGACACTTTGTGCTGGAAATTTAAAAAACTAACAGATGAAGAACAGTCACAAAATATTCCAAGAAGGATTGACACAAATATAGTTGAGTCACTTACAACATTCAGGCTAGAGAAAAGTAAATAAAACTCTCAAACTGTAACTAGGAGAGAATCTAATTCCATTAAATATAATGCAATGATAGTAAATGAAAATTAATTCAATAATAGATTATTTGGTGAAAGTTGATGATGTTAAGTATAATATAAATTCTTTAAATATGCTACAAATATGAAATTTTAAAATTATCTGACACATAAAAGGAATGCAAAAACTCCAGCCTAGAAGGAACTAAAGAAGATAATATAGTTCTTCAACATTTCAGTGACAGTATTAGATCAATGAGGCAGAAAACTAAAAAATATATTTGGGACCTGAACTCAGCACTTGACCAAATGTACTTAACAGACATATATAGAACTCCCCATCTAAAAACAAAGGAATATACATTCTTCTCATCTTCACATAGTATATACTCTAAAATTGATCACACATTTGGCCATGAAACAATTCTCAGCAAATTAAAAAACAAAATAAAACACACACACTCACCATATGCTCAGACCACAGTATAATAAAAATAAAAGTCGATACTAAGAACATCAAAACCATACAATTACATGAAATTAAACAACTTAATCCTTAATGACTTTGAGGTAAACAATGAAATTAAGATAGAAAACTAGAAATTCTTTGAAACTAATGAGAACCAAAGTACAACTTACCAGGACACAGCTAAACCAGTGTGAGAAAAGTTTTTAGCACTAAAGACTCAATCAAAAATTCAGAAAGATATCAAATTAACAACCTAATATGACACTTAGTAGAACTAGGGAAACAAAAGCAAAGCCACCCCAAAGCTAAGAGAAGACAAGAAATAACAAAAATCAGAATTGAACTGAATGAAATTGAGATGTAAACACACACACACACAAATAAAAAAAATCCAGGTACTGTTTTTTGAAAGAATAAATAGACCACTAGAATAATAAGAAAAAAAGAGAGAGAGAGAAGATCCAATTAAACAAAATCAGAAATGACAAAGGCACCAGTGACTCCATAGAAATACAAAACCCCTCAAAGACAACTATGAATACATCTATGCATATAATCTAGGAAATCTAGAAGAAATGAATAAATTCCTGGAAATATACAACCTTCTAAGACTGAAAAAGGGAGGCACCGAATCCCTGAACAGGGATAGAATGAGTTATAAAACTGATTCAGTAACAATAACCATACTAACCAGAAAAGGCTCAGGACCACACAAATTCACAACTGAATTCCACCAGATGTAAAAGAAGAGTTGGTGCCATTCCTACAGAAATTCTATCAAAAAATTGAGGATGAAGGACTCCTCCCCAACTCATTCTATGTGGTCAATATCATTCTGATACCAACACCTGACAGAAGCACAACAACAAAAAAATATAACTTCAGGCCAAGATCCTTGATAAACATAGATGCAAAAATTCTCAACAAAATACTAGCAAACCAAATTCAGGAACACATCAAAAAGCTAATCCACCATGATCAAGTAGGCTTTATTCCTGGGATGCAAGGGTGATTCAACACATACAAATCAAGAAATGTTATTCATTGCATAAACATAGCTAAAACAAAACCCACATGATCATCTCAATAGATGCAGAAAAAGCTTCTGAAAAAATTCAACATCCTTTCATGTTAAAAACCCAAAACAAACTAGGCACTGAAAAAAACATACCTCAAAATAATAAGTGCCGTCTATGACAAACTCGCAGCCAATGTCATACTGAATGGGCAAACCCTGGAAGGAATTCTGTTAAGGACCAGAACAAGACAAGGAAGCCCACTCTCACCTCTCCTGTACAAGAAAATACTGAAAGTCCTAGCCAGCGGAATCAGCCAAGGGAAAGAAATAAAAGGCATCCAAATAGGAAGAGAGGAAGTCAAACTATCTCGGTTTGCAGGTGATATGATTCTATATCTATTAAAACCCATAGTCTCTATCCGAAAGTTTCCAGATCTCATAAACTTCAGAAAAGTTTCAGGATACAAAATCAACATACATAAATCAGTAGCATTTCTATACATCAACAATGTCTGTCCTGAAAGGCAAATCAAGAATGAAATCCCACTTACAATAATCACAGAGAATAAAGCAACCAAGAATACAGCTAACTAGAAAGGCAAAAAATCTCTACAACAAGAACTGCAAAACACTGCTGAAAGAAATCAGTGATAACAAAAAAATGGAAAAAAGATTCCATGGCTTATGAATAGGAAGTATCAAAACTGCTAAAATGGTCATACTTCCTAAAGCAATTTACGGATTTCAAATTATTGCTATCAAGCTACCAATGACATTCTTTACAGAATTTAAAAAAAAATCTATTTTAAAATTCATATGAAACCATAAAAAAAAAAAAAAAGCCTGAATAGCCAAGGCAATATTAAGCAAAAAACACAGAGCTGGAAGCATAATGTTACCTGCATTCAAACTATATTACAGGACTACAGTAACCAAAACAGCATAGTACTGGTACAAACACAGAAACATAGACTAACGGAACAGAATGGAGAGCCCAGAAATAATGCTGTACCAAGTACAACCATCTCATCTTTGATAGAGGTGAAACCAACAAGCAATGGAGAAAGTTCAATAAATAGTGCTAGATAACTGGCTATTCGTATGCAGAAAATTGAAACCGGACACCTACCTTATGCCACATGCAAAAATTAAGTCAAGATGTATTAAAGACTTAAATGTAAAACCTGAAACTCTAATAACCCTGTAAAATAACTTAGGAAATATCATGATCATATAGGCCATGGCAAACATCTTATGACAAAGACATCAAAAGCATAACTGACAAATGGTATCTAATTAAACTAAAGAGCTTCTGCACAGCAAAACAACAACAACAACAAACCTCAAACAACTAAACTACAAAAATGGAGAAAATTTTTGCAAACTATGCATCTGACAAAAGTCTAATATCCAGAATCTATAAAGTACTTAAAATAACAAGCAAAAACCAAACAACCCCATTAAAAAGTGAACAAAGACATGAACAGACACTTTAAAAGAAGATATACATATGACCAACAAGTATGTGTGAAAATGCTCAGCATCACTAATCATTAGAAAAATGCAAATCAAAACCAAAATGAGATACCTTCTCACATCAGTCAGAAAGGCTATTATTAAAAAAAAACAAAAAGTAACATATACTTGTGAAGTTGCAGAGAAAAAGGAAGGTTTATACACTGGTGGTTGGAATGTAAATCTGTTCAGCCATTGTGGAGAATACTTTGGCAATTTCTGAGAGAACTTAAAATAGAGCTACCATTCAACCTAGCAATACCATTATTAGGTATTGTTCTAATAATGAGATTAGAACATAATAATAATTACAATTCTACAAAAAGAAACATATACACCTATGTTAATCACAGCACTATTCAAGACAGCAAAGACATAGAATCATCGTAAATGCCTATCACTGGTAGACTGGATAAAGAAAATATGGTCCATATCTACCATGGAGTTTTACGCAGCCATAAATAAGAATGAGATCATCTTCTTTGTAGCAGCATAGACGGAGCTGGAGGCCATTATTCCAAGTGAACTAATTCAAGAACAAAAACCAAATACCACATGTTCTCACTTATAAGTGAGAGCTAAACATTGAGTTCACAGGGACACAAAGAAGGGAAAGACAGACACCAAGGCCCACTTGAGGATGGAGTGGGGGGAGGGGCGGGGGTCAGATGGAAAACCTACCTGTTAGGCACTATGCTATTTACCAGGGTGATGAAATAATCTATACAGCAAACACTTCTGACATGCAATTTACCTGTGTAACAACCCTGCCCATGTACTGCTGAACTTAAAAATTAGAAAACAAATTCCTTGTTAATGCTTTAAAACTGGGAACACTTTAAATTCAACAAAAATTTAATTAAATATAGTTAACTAGTTAATAATAAAAACACAGATTGAGATAAAAGAGGCATTGGTGAGTTTACAAAAATAAATTGAGAGACAAAACACTATCATTACAGGAAATCAAAGAAATGAGGAAAAAGCCGGAACTCTTACATATGATAGAATTAATAGAAAAATAATCACATGAAATTTGAAGAAAAAAATGAAAATAAAAAATTTCATAATGTTTAATGAATGAAAGTTTTTAGGATTGACAGGAGCTGTAAGTGCAGCTCCAAATGACATACAACATTTATATAAATAAACAAACAAAAATTGCCATAGAACTTTCAACAATTAGAATTGTTCTGTAGAATTCAAGAAGTCTTTAATAAAGTAAGTAAAGAAGAGTTTATGTATTTTGGTGGTTGGTAGAGGCAAAAAGAAGCATGACTTCAGTGTTCTTCACAGCAGCTTTCAAAGTACCAAGACAACGGAAAAATTTTTACACAAGATTCTCAGGAGGAAAAAAAGAGCATGAACCAAGAATACTATTCTCAGCTAATGTTTAAATACTACATTAACAAGCAAACATTCGCAATTGCTGAATTACTCAAACATGGAGAGAGAGGTTTCTGAGTGACAAGGTTTAGCCAATTAAGAGAGGAATTCAAATTTGAAATTCCCTGAGTTCCCCTCCCAAAAACGGTAGATCGCTACACCACTTACTCATTGTTTGTAACAAATTACGCCACCACTTAGCAGCCTAAAAAATATCACATAGGCATGTTTACCCACTTTCTGTGTATTAAGAAAATTGTATGTCTTAGCTGGGTCCTCTGCTTTAAGGTTCTCTCAGACTGCCATCAAAGTACTGGCTAAGAATCCCTAACCCCAACATCCAAAATCTGAAATGTTCCAAAATCTGAAACTTTTTGAGTGTCAATATAATGACGCAGTGGAGACTTCCACACATAGATGCTTAACAGAAACTTTGTTTTGTGCATTAAATTATTTAAAATATTGTATAAAATTACCTTCAGAGTTTGTGTATAAAGTTGCTACGATTTGGCTCTGTCTCCCCACACTCTATCACTTTGGGTATATTCTATCTGTTTGGAAACAGTCACTAGGTCCAAACCAGTTCTAAAGAGAGGATATTATTTAAGAAAGAGGATACCACAAATAGTGGATCATTAGGAGATGTTTTACAAATGGCCTTCCATCATCTATTGCAGATTTACCATTAC
Organism: Plecturocebus donacophilus; assembly: GCA_004027715.1. Classification (NCBI taxonomy): domain Eukaryota; kingdom Metazoa; phylum Chordata; class Mammalia; order Primates; family Pitheciidae; genus Plecturocebus; species Plecturocebus donacophilus. The sequence continues at coordinate 7,344 of PVKP010001357.1, read as the reverse complement.
GCTGAGAACTACTAGAAATGTTAGGTAAAATTGTAAAATCAAAATCTTTTTGAGTGCATTGGAGAACTTTCAACACATCAAAGAATTGTAGGATCAATATTCCAATGAGAAGGGACACGCAATAATTTAGTTCGATATTGAGCAACATTTTTACACTCAGGTCATTTCCCTTTTCAAAAGGGAAAGATGGGAAAATTTTTTAAAAGTAAGCACAGATTTTTACGAATTGTCATAGTTGAGAAAAAAATATTAACTTTTAAGTACCATCTAGGAGAAGAGACTTTGTTACACACACCAGGCTTTTAGTTTGCAACTCACAGAACTACATCCTAGGAGTAAGAGAAAGCCACAAACAGAATGACCCACTGTTATAAAATTCTAGTATCTAATACAAATGAAATAAAAGTTTTGAAAGAAATGCAAAAGCAAGCCTGGAAGATGGAAAGATAATTGGAAAAATAGGTAAAAGCATTTTGATTACAGCACAGGTAACTGTTTCTCAGTCAAAATTAAATTGCTATGCAGAAGACCTACATTTATTTGAAAAATTATATGTTGAAATGTAGGCCAAATTAATCACCTTAGAAATATACATACAAAAATATAATTTGGGTGAATTGCTTCACATAAAAAGAAATTTCTGTATTCTAATAAAAACTGCAATCAAATTCTCATAAACCAAGAAATGTACATCAGCATTGTAGTTCATAGTTCATTATGTTGGTTCACTTACACAAAATTTCAGAATAAATGTCTATCTGAATAGTTTGCCTCCATTAAGTCCTAGCCAGTTTGAATTTCATTTTGCACATTTATACATTGTGCTTAAGTATTTATACTACAATGTGTTGTCCTGTTTATATTATGCTTATCTATTTCACAAAGTATCTTTTTTTTTTTTTTTTGAGACAGAGTTTTGCTCTTGCCCAGGCTGGAGTACAGTGGCACAATCTCAGATCACTGCAACCTCCGCCTCCTGGGTTCAAGCTATTCTCCTGCCTCAGCCTCCCAAGTAGCTGGGATTTCAGATGCCCACCACCACGCCCGGCTAATTTTTGTACTTTTAGCAGAGACAGGGTTTTACCATATTGGCCAGAGTGGTCTCGAACTTCTGACCTTGTGATCTGCCCACCTCGGCCTCCCAAAGTGCAGACAATATCTTTATTGCGCACATCAACTAAGCAGCAGCAGTATACATACCCCACACTTCAGCTTTTTCCACTTCCTACTGACCACTGCTTCCTATGTTTTAAATTATCAGGGCTCCAACATTTACCTATTTACCTCCATGATGTGTTTCCCCAAGACTCATCATGAACCACCTTTCCTATCCCTTGACTCCTTGAAACTCAGCCATCACTAGATTGTAATTTTTAAAAAGATGAACAAACAATAAAAGAAACAAATAGTTAGAAATGAATGTTAGCATATCATCATAATGAAGTAATAATTAGTTATTGTTGAATCCCATTGACTCATCAGAATCACTTGCTGAACTTCATATTACGAAGAAACTTAACCCAAGGCTGCCCACCAATTATTCTGGGAATAGGAGAAAATCCATTTCCTCTCATCCTAAGGTTTGCTTTTTCACTCTTTGATGTCCGAACTATTGGAGGAGGAAATGTCTGTCTTCTCAGGAAAAATGAAAATCCACTCTCTCCTGCCTCTGCTACCTCAGACTGTGCCTCATTTCTGTGCCTCAGAAATACAATTCCCTAAACTGCAGCGTATCTTTAAAAGCTGGATTATTTATACTTACACAACATTTTTCTTTTTAATTTTATGTTTGGAAACAGAAATCAAATCCCGTATGCCTCTTAGGCTCTTTTACAGTGTTTCTTTAGTGCCATGGGGCAAAAAACTCAGGCTCCCATTCCCTTTTAGTAAGGTGTGGATTCTCAACTTCTTGTGAGCAAGTGCTTCTACAACACAAACCCTTCCCTAGAAATATGATGCTCAGGAATGTATTAGTCTAAGTTTTCAATTCAGAGAAATTGGCAAAAAAGATGGCACATCTTTTGTCTAATTCTCAAATGAAGTACTTTTGATAATATATCTAATTTATAATAAAATAACTTTTGATTATCTTTTTCATTTTTTGACCTACAAGAAATCCCCTGTGATCTTAATGTGTGAAGGAGACTGAATAATTTAGGAGAGTACCTTGACAAACACCTGGGATATGACTGCTCCAGTATATATTGTTATTGTTTTCTATGTAAATAAAATTAGTATAGAATAACTTTGATCTAAGGGAGACTAAAGAAGGTAGACCTCATAATTGGTAAACATATAGCCCCAGGTAGCACTGAAAATAACAAAATGCTTGGTTTGGGCACTAAAGGGAAAAATAAAATGACTATTTTAAGTATAGGCCTGAGATCTTAAATAAATTTATATCCACAATCACTGGGTTCTTTGCTAAAAGAGTAGAATTATCACTGGAAAAAAATCCAAGTTATGATGACTCCTTTATCTATTAGGCTATGTAATTTAAGAGGATATTGTGCATATTTGGGACCAATAAAATTTTTGTGAGTTTTGCCAGAGACATGGTCAAGGTCTTTCTATTCTTGTCTTTTCTTCTAATTGTCTACATCTGAAATTTTCAGATGAACTGGTTAGTATAGTACTGAGAGACCTAGGATTTTATTTCTATAACTATTCTAAATTTGTCTCAATTTCTGTCTTAGGCTTTGGAAAGTTTTTATAAGGTTTAATAGTTGAGACAAAGGCTTATAATTACTTATACAGGACTTTTCATGGCTCTGATTTTTTTTTTCAGTAAATAATTGAGATTCTGGATTTTCTGGCCACATAGGAAGGTATGCAAGCAGGTCAAAATGAAGGGTAGAAGGAGAAGGAAATAAAGGAGCATAATATGGGAAAACAAGAATGGTGAGAGAAAGGTTATTGGATTAAGTTTTTCAAATGTTTAATTTGTTTTAGTTGAAGTATCTTTTAGGAAAGCAAATCTGAAATCTGCTTTTCTTTGGAACTTTTTTCATACAAAGACAAATAGAAGGACAATGGGATGTTTTGCTTCCTTTTGGTCCTAAAATGCTGTTCCAGTGGGAAAAGAAAAGATTATGTCAAAAAAATAAATCCCAAAGATGTCACTAGGGACTTAAATTATCTGGAAATATTATGACATATAGAAAGATGCATACACAAATGTGGCTTATAATATGAATATGCATCATGAACACAAGTGTAACCCACAGGACATGCATACTTAGACTAAATCAAACCTCTGAAAGTTTGGCAACAGTTGGCTCAAAGTTTTGTTTCTTCACCTCATGTTTGGAGCTCATGAACTAAGGTCTGCTTGTCTTAAATCCCAAACACAGCAATCTGTGACTCCCAGAAGAAAAGTCTGCAGGGTAGATCTCCCCCAGAACCAAACTCCCAGTGATAAAACAAGACTAAACTAAGGAATGTTCTCAAATGTTTTTGATATAGACTTCAAAGCCAAATGTGTCCTGCAGTGATGCTTATCTGAGAAGACCACCTGAACATACTGGCCCAAGGATTGTGTTAAAGACGATTATCTATTTTCCTCTACTAATCCTACTTCCTGTAAACTTGTTTTTAAGAATTTACAACAAAGAAGGCAGACAAGCACAAGAAGTAAGATTTTTAGTAATGAGGCAAGTTGCCACAAATAATAAATATTTTTTTCTGGGCATGAAAGTCATATCAACTCTTACAGTTAAACAGTACTCATGTTCATTTGAATAGTCTTAATATGCTGTGTGACTGTATCTGATGAAGTTCTCAAATATGACCTATACATCCATGATTCATGTAAACAAAAAAAAGTTCATGTAAACTTAAAAGAATGTACTAGACAGGTATACACTCAAACAATTAAGATAGATACAACTAGTTTGGTGACTGGCAAAAAAGATGGTGACCATAGGAAATTGTCTTCATTTTTATTTTTTGAAATTTGCATTTTAGTAATATTTATATTGTGATTGTGTAATTAAATATAAATATATATTTAAATTTACTTTCTCTGGCCTATTATTCCTTTGTACTGTCATATATATGTTATAATTAAACCATGTAGTGAGTAAATTTTTAATTAAAAAATTCATCCTTCACATAAATGATTTTTTCTGAACTATTACTTCATATTAATATTCAAACTTAATTATCTAAACTCAATGTATTAAGCCAAAATTTTTAAAAAGCATGATCAAAGTCCCAAAGCAACACAAACGCTAGAGTGACAATTAAAACAGATTTACTATAAACGTATTTAAATAACAAATATTACAACAAAGTTTTCAGTCTCATGTGGGAATACAAATGTGGTATTTCTTAGTAAATAAATCAAAATGCTTACAGCTTAATTTCCTAATATCTTCCATGACTCACAGATGTTTCATAGAAACTTTGTGTGCTGATGTGTTAAGTTGGCTATATTTCTTTAAATTAATGTGTATGTATAATATATATGTATATTTTTAGTCTCATGTATAATTTAACACATGAGAGTTTGGGTGTTAATAAAGATTTACAGGTGCATTGGTTTGCTATGGCTGCCATAACAGAGTACTTTGTGGCTATACCTGTTCATTTTCATGTTGCTGATAAAGACATACCTGAGACTGGGTAACTTATAAAGAAAAAGAAGTTTAATAAACTCACAGTTCCACATGGCTAGGGAGGTCTCATAATCATGATGGAAAGTTAAAGGCATGTCTTACATAGTGGCAGGCAAGAGAGAAAGGAGAGCCAAGTGAAAGAGATTTTTCCTTATAAAAATAACAGATCTTGTGAGACTTATTCACTACCATAAGAACAGTTTGGGAAAAACAAACCACTCCCATGATGCAAGTATCTCCCACTAGGTCTCTCCCTCAACATGTGTAATTATGGCGGCTACAATTCAAGATGAGATTTGGGTGGGGATAAAGCCAAACCATATCAGTGGCTTAAACAATAGAATTTTATTTTCTAATAATTCTGGAGGAGAAATTCAAAATCAAGGTGTCACAGGTTTGTTTTTGCTGAGATCTCTCCCTTTGAATCGCAGATGGCCACCTTCACTCTGTGTCTTTACCTGGTGTTTCTCTGTCTATATGCATCCCCTGCTATCTCTCCTGTATGTCCTAACCTTCTCTTACAAGGACATCGGTTTTACTGGATTAGGGCCTGTTTTAATAGGCTCATTTTTAACTTAACTCATTAATGGCCCTGCCTCCAAACAGAGTAATGCTGAGGTACCAGTGGCAAAGGCTTTAATATATTCATTTTGAAATAATCCAAACTCGCATGGTCTGTTTTAAAAATATATTTGCTGGGCATGATGGCCCACAATCCTAGCATTTGGGGAGGCTAAGATGGGGGAACTGCTTGAGTCTAGGAGTTTGAGATCAGCCTAGGAAACATAGCAAGATCCCATCTCTACAAAAAGTAAAAATTAGCCAGGAATGTGGCATGCTTCTGTAGTCCTAGCTACTTGGGAGGCTGAGGTGGGAGGATCACCTGAGCCTGGGAATTTGAGGCTGCAGTGAGCCATGATCATGCCACTACGTTCAGTAAAACAATGTTTTACTACTATATAGGTGTGTGTGTGTGTGTGTGCGCGTGCGCGTGTGCGTGTGTGTGTGTATATATATACACACATACATATAACATTATATGATATGTCTATGTATAATGCTCAGTCCATATTTCATATCATTCTTCTTCTAACTTGAAATGGGTTTATAATTGGCTAATCATTTTTTCATAGTATAAGGATAACTCATACTGTTAGAATAATTAATTGGAAGGCTATTAGACTGACTTGGCTCTAGGTTTTAACGTAATCAAATCAAGACCCATTTCAGAATGGTCATAGCCCAGGAAAATAAAACTTAAGTGTACCTAATCAGAAACTACCAACTACCCTCTAACTAGGGACTTTCCCAATCAGAAACTGCCAAATATCTTCTAACAAGGAAATTTCCACTACAATCAATCAACTATTTCCTTTGAACACCTTGTTCCATGAACACCTTATAGAAGTTTTTCCTTCATATTCCCTCATGGAACCCTGAACCACTGTGCTGCCTAAATCATGAATAAACATTTATTCATTTATAATTTATTTATTCATTAACATTTTAATGTACCTATTTTATCTTAACAGTTTTTACATCAGCATTGTAGACATAGCTATTTTATCGTATTGAGGTACTACAGCTCTTGAAAGTAGTAAGGGACTAAGAATGACACAGTTTACATTAAAAATTAAAGACATATGGATATTTTTGTGAGGATCTAAAGAAAACTAAAGAAGAGCTTAAAACAGTCAGAAATGTTGCGGTATAAACCATCATGAAGAACTAAACAATCATTTAGTATAGAAAACAACATCGTCAGTTCCATCACTACATTACAGAACTCAATGTTGCCATTGAGTCGGACTTTCTTTGCTGTCCTTGCAGCAACAGCTCCAAATTATACCGCCCTATAAGCTTACATCATCTAATCTCTCTTTTTTCTCCCTTATTTTTATTGTTTGAGACAGAGACTCACTCTGTGGCCCTGACTAGAATGCAGTGGCCTGATCTCGGCACATGCCTATAAGTGGCTGGGATCCCATATAGCTGGGGTTATAGGCATGTGCCACCAAGCCTGGCTAATTTTTGTAATTTTAGTAGAGACAGGGTTTCACCACGTTGGCCAGGCTAGTCTTGAACTCCTAGCCCCAAGTGATCTGCCTGCCTTGGCCTCCCATTTTTCTCTCCTTTCTAAGAATGTCTCTTCTCCCTGGTTTTCTCTGCAGTATTTCCTAAACCCTTGCTCTGTGCCACGTATATTTTCACACTGGTGTTACTATTTTCTTTTCATGAAGAGTTCAGCTTTGCCTTACACTACCATTTATGTGACTCTATGTGGGTCTCAAATTCAGTCTTTGTTAGAGATGGGATCTAAAGAGATCTGCCAGTTACCAGCTACCCTACAATTTCCCCTATATAGTTTTCAACCTAGTTTGCCTCAAAAGCACCAGCTGCAAAGTCGCTATAGTAGAAGAGTTATCTCTTTTGTTTCTTTAAATATGATGTTTCTAAATTTTTTTTTTTTTTTTTTTTTTTTTATAAAAGAGAAAAAAGGAAGAAAGAGAAAGAGGGAGAGAGAATGAGAATCTTGCTCTATTGCTCAGGATTTCATTTAAATCTGTGAAATGCTTATGCAATTACTAAAAAGTGATTTATTTCCTATTATGTAATCACTTTTAGAATAGGTATGATATAATATTGAAAAAAATATATGTTTTGTGGATATGGGGTGGTAGGTTCTGTAAATATTTATTAAATTTGCTTGTTCCAGGTCTGAGTT